>CAUYUJ010019519.1:62500-70000 GCA_963575745.1 Prorocentrum cordatum | reverse complement strand
GGGGGGGTCATTACCGGTTCGAAACCCCTCCCCTTCAACCCCCCCCCTCCGGAATATACGGAAAACCGGGGGGGGTCACACCGGTTGGACCCCCCCCCCCCCCCTCGAAAACCGGAGGGGGGTCACTACCGGTTCGACCCCCCCCCCCCACGCACCGCCAGCAAACGACTCCCGGTCCCTACCACCGCTCGCATCACATCCCCCACTGTTGTTCCCAGCACCACTGTCCTCACCACCACTGTCCCCACTGGTTCCACCACCGTCCCTATTGTCCCCACCAATGCCCCCACCACTGTCGCACTGTCCCCACTGTTCCCACAACTGTTCCCACCACGGTTCCACTCTCCCCACTGTCTCCACGGACCCAACCACTGCCTATCCCCATTGTCCCCACTGTCCCACTGACTCCTCCGCTGTCCCACTGAGCTGTCCCACTGTTTCCACCACTGTCCCCACTGTCCCCACCACTGTCCCCACTGTACCTCTGTCCCATTGTCCCACCGCCGTCCTCGCCACCGCCTTTACCAGTGTCCCCACCACCATTGTACCCTCCACTGTCCCAGTGTTTCCACCTCATTCCCACTGTCCCCACACCACTGTCCCCACCACCACCGTTCCCACCACTGTCCACTGTCCCCCCTGTTCCCACCATTGTCCCCACCACTGTCCCCACCACTACCGTCCCCACTGTCCCACTGTCCCACTGTCCCCACCACTGTCCCGCTGTCCCCTCACCACTGTCCCCACCAACACCGTCCCCACCACTGTCCGCACCCCCACTCGGTTTTCGAGGGGGGGGGGGGGTTCGAACCGGTAGTGACCCCCCCCCCTTTTCATGATGAGCTGGGGGGGGGGGGGAGGGGTTCGAACCGGTAATGATCCCCCCCGGTTTTCCGGAGGGGGGGGGGGGGGGAGGGGTTCGAACCGGTAGTGACCCCCCCCGGTTTTCCGCCAGCAGCGGTAGAACACGCTCTTTCTATTACAGTAAGAAGTTGTAGTAGTAGTAATACTAACAACAGTCGTCGTCGTCGTAGCAGCAGCAGCAGTAGCAGTAAAAATAGCAATAGCAAAAATAACAGGAGGAGCAGGAGGACGAGGAGGAGCCGGAGTAGGACGAGGAGGAGGAGGCAGCAGCAGCAGCAGCAGCAGTACCAGCAGCAGTAGCAATAATAACCTTTTCAACTTCCGTCTCCGACCGCATTTAGAACTTTTAGCGTTCGAGCTGGCGATCTCCGACGACTTCTAACTCAACACCCCCCTTCCCGCGGACCAGTCTTTTCTTGCCGACTAATTGGGCTGGCGTCCCCAAGAAGGCTCGGCGAGCGCGGGCTCGCGCCCCCCGACGCCAAAAAGGCGACTTTTCTCGCGATGCGGAGGGGACCTGGGAATGCTCCCACCTCCTCGCTGAGGCGGAGCGTGGGGGGGGGGGCACTTGGGGGGGAACATCGAACTGGAGTCGGCGATACGTCGCTGACAGATCGGCGATGGGCCCCCGACAGCGCATCCGCACGTTCCTGGCTTGGGTGGGTTATCGTGCCCCTATCGGCGATGAGTGGGTGATTGGGGGTCGATGCGTCGCCCCCTGAGCCCATCCCCTCCCAACGTTGCGCCTGACTGGAGCGCATCTCGGAGGAGGGTCGAGACAACGGCGGCTCTCCTGCCCGCCGCAAATCTGCTTAGAACCGGTTCCCAGACCTTTCGTAAGGTCTATCCTGACCTGTGTCCCGAAGCGGATCCAGCAGTGGCGGCGAGAACCTCCAGGAGGCTCAACCAGCATGAAACACGTTCTTTTGATCTGCGCCGAATTGGGTCCAACCTGCGGTATATCAACCTGGCGGGACGCATCCGTCGCAAATCGAGGCCCAGGGCGCAGGCGGGCGAGGGGCGAGGAGAAGGAAGGCCGCTGGACGGCCAGTGAGCAGGCTCGAACAAAGCACGAAACACGCTGCCCCTACCTGCCCAGATCATTGGATACCGATGTCTGTTCCTTCGCGATCGGTAGCGACTCATCGGCACCCAAATCGGTCGCGACCGATCGCGACCGATCGGTCGCGTTCGATTTTGAATCAAATCGGTCGCGATGATCCCGGAATTTGAAGCAAAAGGTAGTGACCGATGTCGCCGGTCGCGACCAAAAAGTTCTGGCATCCAACAACCAGGGCGCCCTCCTTCCTTCCTGGCACGCCCCCCCGCCTCCATTCCGGGGCGACAGGGGGCCCCGCTCTGCTGGTGGGCTCCAGGCGGCTTCGCGGGCGGCGGCTGCGGCTGGTGCTGGTGCGGCGGCGGGGGGGCACAACCGCCGAGGGGCTGCCCGGGCGGTCCCGGCCCCTGGCTGCGGGGGCGCTCGCGACCGGGCCGCTGTCGGCTTCTGGGGCACCCTGATCCCAGATCATTGGATACTTGTTTTTTTTTCGGCCGCGATCGGTAGCGACCGATCGGCACTCAAAATCGGTCGCAACAGATACTAGAATTTGTAGCACAATCGGTGACGACGCCCGTTGCGACTGGGAGTTTCCAGCATCCAGCGATCAGGGATTACTGGGCCGGAGGCCATCAAAAATCTGTTTGTTGTGAACAGCTGGTGCTAGGGACCTCCAGGAGGCGGTCTGGGGTCCTCGTCAGGGCTTCCTCCTCCTCTACCCCCTTTGGCTATCCCTCCTTCATCCCGCCGCCGAGCAACCTTCTCTTGCCCCTCCCCCTCCTGGATGGAGAGGGGTCTCGGGAGCTGGAGGTTCGAGGAGGAAAACGAGGAAGACAGAGAGAGAGAGAGCGGTAGACCCCAAACAGCGAGCATACCTCGGGCGTAGCCCCGCACGCATTTGGGTGCCCACGTTTCGTCCTCGTACTACTCGCGGGCCCCCAGCACGGTGAGTGGGTTGACGGCGTCCTGGTCGCACCAGGGGAACACATAGGTTACGCCCTCGGCCGCCGAGAATAAAACCGACTCATTCCGGTTGCGCCATAGGTTGCGCCCTCAGCCGCCGAGAATAAAACCGTCTCCGATTGGTTGCGCCAGAAATCGCGCCCTCGGCCGCAAATGAGAAAACCGCTTCCTACCGGTTGCGCCATAAATTGAGCCCCCTGGGGCCGATAATAAAACCGTCTCCTTCATCGAGCGCGCCCTCTGCGGCCGAGAGTAAAACAGTATCCAATCGGGGGCGCCATAAATTGCGCTCTAAACCGTCTCCTATTGGTTGCGCAATAGGTTGGGCCCTCGGCGGGCAAGAATAAATCCGTCGAATATAAATTGCGCCATCGGTTGTGCCCTCGGCCGCCGAGAATCACACCGTCCCCTACCGGTTGCGCCATCGCTTGCGCCCTCGGCCGCCGAGAATAAAACCGTCTCCTGCTGGCTGCGCCATAAATTGCGCCCCCGGCTGCAAATGATAAAACCGTCTCCTACAGGTTGCACCATAGGTTTAGCCCTCTGGGGCCGAGAATAAAAACCGTCTCCTGTCGGTTGCGCCAGAGGTTGCGCTCTCTGGGGCCGAGAAAAAAAAAACGTCTACTATCGGTTGCGCCATAGAACGCGCCCTCGGCCGCCGAGGATACTACCGTCTCCTACCGGTGTGCCACAAGCAGGTTGCGCCCTCGGCGGCCGAGACTAAAACCGTCTCCTGTCGGCTTCGCCATAAGTTGCGCCCTCGGCGGCCGAGAACTTTTTCCCTCAGCAGCCTGAGTGCGCGCAGCGCGCACGTCCAGCTCCTGCGTCGCAGGCCGCACGGCAGCCCTGTTGGCCGCCTCAGGAGTCGCCGCAAACGGCGGCAACTCGACAGGGCAGAGCGGCGGCGACGCAGCTGCGTCGCGGGCGGCAGCTCAGTGGAAGTGGAGCCCGCCGCGACGCCGTCGCGCAAGTGGCCTCCCAGACGGAGCCACTCCCCTCATGATCTTCTCGGCCTTCCTCCTGCGCTCCGCCTGGGCGCTGGGCTTGAGCGCAGGGGCACAGGCCAGGCCGAGCCCCCTGTGCTTGCCCTTCACCTCCTTCGCGTACTGGAAGCACTTCAGGCAGACGCGGTACCCGAAGTACGCGCGCAGTTCGTGGCCGCCTCCGTCCACGTCGAGCGCGCCCGAGCCGCTGAGCGGCGGCGCAGCGGGCTGGGCCTTGGCACCCCCGTCGCCTGCCGTCGGCGGCTCCTCGTCAGCACGCAGGTCACCGTCACCGACGGATCCCAGACTCTGGCTCGCGCCACGATGCTGAGTGGAAGAGGAGCCCGCCGACGGCTGCTCCTCGTCAGCACGCAAGTCACCGTCACCGACGGATCCCAGAATCTGGCTTTCGCCACGATGCTGGCCGCCCTCGCCAGCACGCAGGTCACCGTCACCGACGGATCCCAGAATCTGGCTTTCGCCACGATGCTGAACGATGGAGGAGCTCGCCTCGCTGCTGCATGCCTCACCACTGGCATGGGTGGGCTGGCTCTCGTCCTCCACGAAACGGCGGGCTGCTGCGACCGCCACCGCGGCGGCTCCAGCGTGCACCAGGGCCGAGGCTCTCGGCCGCTTCTTGCCCCCACTGGTGTAGGCGTCGGGAGCGATGGCCTTCGGCGCGCAGCTCTGCCTTGGGAGGTTCTTGGTCGAGATGTCAGTGAAGGCCGACCGCAGGCAGCGCAGACAGTGGAGCGCCTGGACGCCCTCTACTCCGCCCTTGATCTTGACCAGCTCGTGCTTGGCGATGCAGAGCCTGGGGCCCTTGGACTCGGGCTCCCTGTGCTTGTCGCGAAAGTCGACCCTGAGGTCAGCAGCTTCTGCGCCTGCCTGCGATACCCAGAAGACCGCACCGTCCAAGGTGAGCGACCTTGTCCTCCTGGCCTCGCGCGCCTGCAGCGGCGCCCTGAAGTGTTTCGTGACGAACTTCGCCGCTCGGTCAGCTTCGTGGTTGCCTCGCCGTCTGCGGAGAGTGATCTTGCCCTCGTCCACCTCCTTGAACGTCGCGTGGCCCTTGGCCTTCCGCACCGTGAAGCCGTCGCTGCTGAGATCGCCGAAGTCGTCCAGCGCGCGCCAAATCCTGCGCCAGATCTCTCCCCAGGCGGACTCATGCGAGGTAGTGGCCTCGCGCCCTCTATCCATCAAGCCTTTGACCACATACTCGGCGTCGAAGTTGGCCGTGATGGGAGGAAGCGAGTGCCTGAGGACCGCGTGGAGCGCGAGCAACTCAGCGCCGTCGATTGACTGGATTGGCCCAGGCGCAGGGGTGCCCATGGCCTTGACACACGATCCCTTGCCTGGGTCTTCTCCTTCTGGCCCAGGCGGCAACTCGACTACTGCACATCCTGCCATAGCCAGCGAAGTGCCAGCCTCGAAGCAGCAACCGTCGGCGAACAGCTCGGTGTTGATGAACGGGTCGGCGTCCCCTTTGAGCCAACGCAGCCCCTGAAGCGGGTCGTCCTGCGGGGGGCGCCAGTCGTGGCTGGGCTCGGGCAGCAGGAGCCGCTCGAACAGCGTCTTGATCGTGATGCTGGACTCGAACTGCTTGAACTTCTCCAGCTCCTCAGGCAGCTCGAAACTGGGCCAGCTGTCGCAGCACTCCAGGTGGCGGTGCCACAGGGTGCCCAGGGAGCGCGGGTGTAGCTCACAGTGTGGTGTAGGAGCGAGCCTCGGCGCTGCCTCAAACCTTCGCTGGTTGAGCCGCTGGCCGTGCACCAGCAGAGACCTCGCGTAGCCCCTCTGCTCGTCGTCCAGGGGCTTCCATCTGCGGCCCTCGAAGGTGGAGGCTTTGCCTGTGCTGAGCCACCTGCGCACCTGTGGGACGAAGGCGCCGTTGGCGATGCCCTCGTGCGTGTCCGCCGCTAGCTGCCGTAGCTGCCAGGCCTGCACGTCCTTGCGCAGCACCTGCTTGATGTACCAGGGGGAAGAGCTTGTGATGTCGATGGTCTCGCAGGAAGAGCGTCAAGACAGCCGCAGAGATAGGCCCTCGGACCTCACTCCAGCTGCGAACGTGCCTCGCGAAGCAATCGAAGGTCGACTTGAGCACTCCTGCGGGAACCCAGCCTTCCCAGAACGCCCGTGCAAGGGTGCAGACAAGCGCCAAAATTGCGCCGTACATCGGGTCGATCTCGCTCGGCCCGCCGGAGACGAGGCAGCCAGTTGTGGACTTGCCCTGCGGCCTTGGCTCGATTGCCTTGACGACCAGCACCCTGGAGTGCTTGAGCTCGCTGTCCGACATCCCAGTGCACGAGACGCCGTACATTATGCTGGGCATGAGGCCTGTGAAGGCGACCTTCGCCGCGGCTGCTCGGCCTCGCCGAAGCCCCAGCAGTCGTTTGATGCGAGGGAGCCTCGCCTTGGCGTTGACCACGCGCAGCTTACGCACCGCGCTGGCGCGCCGCCCTCCTTCAGCGTGGTCGACTCTACGGTTGCGCACGCTCGCCACTGCAACAGCACCGCAAGCCTTGATGAGCTTGGCCTGGGGTCCCTTCCTCAGCTTGGCGCTGCTAGCGAGGATCCTGGACTTCTTCGTAGCGACCGTGAGCATCACCTTGCTGAGCTCCTTGACCAGGAGCTCGGCACTGGCGGTCTGGTCCTTCTCAACTCTGCTGGTGCCGCCCCAGTGCTGCATCACCAGGTCGTCCACGACCACTGCGGGAACCACCGCGTGGTGCTTGATCACCATCGCACCCAACGGCGTGAGGAGCATCACCTTCATGAAAGTCGTGGCGAACGCGCCCCCTGCCAGCACCGTTTGCATCACCACCAGCTCAGCCGAGCAACAGCCTTCCAGGCAGACCACGCGGGGCATCCTGTACAGGTTAATCTGCAGCTTGGCCAGCCAGAGCGGGAAGTTGTGGGCCTGGCAGGCCTTCAGGAGCTGGCTGTGCAGCATCTGCTCGAAAGCCTTCCAGAGGTCGAGGAGGATCGACGCCGAGGCCCAGTCATGCTGTTCGTAGAGCGCGCCCATCATGTGGACCCACTCGGCCCTGGCCTGCTGCTGTCACACGGCGCGGTCGCAGCTCTTGCCCGCGCTGGCCCACCAGTACGGCCTGTCGTGATCCCGTTCCCACTGCTTCGCGACTGGCCGTCGCAACCTTCCGTGGATGCGCACGATGGCCCCCAGCAGCGCGATTGGGCGAAGTCCTCCGTCCGTCTTGGGGATGAAGGCCATCTTGGTGACGAAGTCGGGCCACTCGCACCTCTGCTCTATCACGTCAAACAAGTCGATCATGGCCTCGATGCCTTCGTCGTCCATCAGCTGCAGCTCCCTGGGCCTGAGCGAGTCGAAGGACGCTCCCGTGGCCTCCTTGAGGCTGGCGATAACCTTCCTGACCTCCTCGACTGTGGGCCTGGGCGGCCTCTCGCCAAGCTCGTCGGGCCAATTGATGCGGGCCTCCTGCGAGCTGTCGCAGGAGGAGGTCCCCCCCCCCCCCCGGCCCCAATACCCAGGCCATCCCTTCACCAAGGCGATGACCGGCTCCTGGAGGGTGGGAGGAGGGCCCTCGGGGGACGCCCCCGTAGGGCGAGGAGCCCAGCCTTGTGGAGGTCTGGTGAGGGCGTGGAGGGCCCCCG
>CAUYUJ010019519.1:12500-57500 GCA_963575745.1 Prorocentrum cordatum | reverse complement strand
CTCCCGTAGGTCCTGGCGTGCAGGCCGGACGGCTTTCTCTTCCACCTCGCACTCCACCTCCAGCCTCCGCTCCTGCCCTTCCTACGCCCTCTCCTCGTGCTAATCCTTCTACTGCGCTCCCAGTCGGGCGCGCGCCAGTGGTTGTCGTCCACATGCACGCATCCTGCGAGATGTTGTGGACTGCGCGGATGCCGAGCTCGATCGGCTTGAACGCGCCGCGGGCGGCGCCACCGAGGCGCAAATCTCTTCGCCCGAGACAGTCACATGCCAAGCCCCTCACCCTCCTCAACCACCTCCTCCGGCTCGGGCTTCTGAGCCGAAGCCCCGGTGCCGAGAGGCTCTACGTCGGACGAGACGGCCTCGTCAGGGGGCAATGCCAAATCGTCGTCTGGCTCCGAGGCCACCTCGCCGAAGGACCAATCTGGCGGGGCGCGGAACAGCTGCGCGATTTCGTCCACCACCCTTGTGCCCAGCGCGATGTCCCAATCGGCAACGACCTTAAACATGCGGCGCCTCCTGAACACTTCCGTGCACGTCCTGGCTGAGCCCGTACAGGTTCCAGTACTTGCGCCTGGGGCCCTTCTCGGTCTCGCCAGTGACAGACTTGCTCGTGCCTCGTCGACCGCCTCCTGGCGTCAGCGCCTGCCAGCACGTGCATCTCCACCAGCTCAGTGGCAGCTAATTGCCGCAGCGTGGGCAACTCCACTGCTGCGTACATCTCGCCTTACTTCTCTCAGCCATCGGTGAATCTCGGGAAGTGCACCCAAACTGTCAGCAAGTCGGGAGTCCCGAGACGGCGCGGTTGCAGACTGCGTGGTGACCTCGAAATCCCAGAGACTTCATCGCACGGTCAATTCCCGCACCGCTTTGGGACCCTAGATGCCCCCGTCGCCCGAATCATTCTCGAAGAACAACCCAAGTCCAAAAACCGTGCGGTTACCCCGATTCCCAACGGACTCACCACGCGCCTGGGGGCCCCCGAAAACCTCGCAAAGTACGAATATGGTGGCACAGCGCCAGGATCCAACGCACGCTACCGATCCGCAGTGGCAGCGCAGGGGGCCCAGATGCATTCGGGCGTGTATGCACCAGGCCCAGCGCACACCCAACTCTGCCAGTGCAGAACAGACGCGCTGCAATGTTTTGGTGGGCTTCCCAAGCCGGGCGCAGCCAATCCCACCAGCCCTGCAGGGAGTGAATGGTATAGGGCGCCCCCTCTTCCATCCAGTCCCATTTTTCCCCCTCGGGGAATGGTGGATCACTGATTTCCCATTGATAAGAGCGCCCCCCTCCAAACGACTGGCAGCCAACCAGGACCAACGCGGACCCCCCCACCATCATTGCCAAAAACAATACGAAATCACTGTATGAGCAAAATAGAAGTTCATGGTCGGGGAAGCCGCGAGCACTTTGCACTGTTATTTGGCAGGGACGGCGGGGCTGCCCGCACATTGCCTGCCGCGCGCAAGGCTAACAATTCCTACCAAAAGACAATACAAAGCGAACTCCGAAGCAACATCTCGATCATCCGCGGGACCCCGCGATCATTAATTATGCATTGGTTTTTGACTGGGACGGCGATGGTGGGGGCCGACGCGTTTCCCGATGTGTAGTGCCACCTGCTCAGGCGCACATGGCACACTCTGCGCGCGCGCATCTGGCGCGGCTGGCGCATGCGGCACACGTGGCGCACGTGGCTCACGTGGCGCATGACGTGCACCAGGCGTGCCCGGCTTGGGCCACAGGACTGTCTGGCGCACATGGCGCGCGTGGCGCGTCTGTAACGCCTGGCGCACCTCGCCCCAGCGTTGCGCACGTCGCTGAACACGCTGCGGCTTGGGTGCTACTTATGTGCTAGTAGGGCGGGTTGGGAGTGAGCGAGACGGCTTGCGGGCGGGGAGGGCGTCTTGACCCCTCCCCCTAGCTCCTGCCCTGACCTGGGCGGAGCGCACCGCGACCGATTAGAGCGTCCAAAAAGGCCTCGGCGAGAGGGCACAAATCGCTGATGCCACGATTGCTTGGGCTATTTTTGGCCTCCTAGGGAGGCTCTCGTTTATAATCCCACGTTCTTTGATCGATATTATCCAGAGTGGCATCCGAAGGGTCGAACAGCCTCGCGGCTTGCCGTGATGCGTCGATGCAAACAACAAAATATCTTGCACGGAACAGAAGTATCAGTCGCACTGGCTGGTCATGTCCACATGCGGGCAACTGAGCAACACGCGGCAACAGATGCGCTCGATCATGCTTCGCTCTCGATCGCTCATCCAGCTAAGCAGCTCCCTGTCAAGTCGGGAGGGGAGGCGAGCGACGCGCACCGCGCCACTTCTTTACTCGCGCATCGCATCAGCAAAATTTGTACGATGCTAGCCACCCATTACATGCAAGAGGCGAGCGAGGGTCACTCTTCGCCGAGGGCAGCCGCTGGTAGGCCAGCAACCGGCCCTCCTGCATCTTGCAGCGTAGCTCGCTCGACCGGGCAGAAAGCCCCTTGAACGGCGGCCCTCCTAAGCAGGCAAAGCGCGCTTAGCGGTGCATCGCTCAAAAGATTAGAGCCCGCTGTAGGCGCTCGTCGCCAGACGTCGAACAGAAGAACTGGCATCGGGCGCCCGCTGCCGGGCGCCTGTCGCCTGGCATCGCCCGTCGTAGTCCGCGACCCCGCGCGGGCCAGGCTCAGCACTGCGTGCGTTCTGTGCTGCGGCGTGGCACGTGCCTCTTTGCATCGCGCGTGAATGGCCGATGACCTGACGTCGCCTGCAATTACAACTCACGATCAATGCTGCCTCTTGTGTGCCCATCTGCAGTCATGTCACGCGTGCCACGCCACTGAACACAATGTTCAACGTGCCCCTCCATCATCTGTCGCATCCGACAGATATGTCCAAGTGGGGCGCATTCAGCGAGCTTCTTCAAGCCCAGAGTGAATGAGGCTTTGAGGACAGGCTGGGCATCGATAGTAAGGGGCACTCTGATACATGGGCCACCTTGTTCTAATGAGTGTTCAGTTGTTTGGGGGACATGGTGGCCCATGCCTTGGGTTTGCGTGGCGTGGCAATCCTAACATTGCAATCTGAAGCATGCGTGCCGCGGCCGTCGTTTCCGCTGGGAGGCTCAAACGCACCTAGTGTCGATGTGACTTGCAGCGTGCGTCCACGAGGCGGACGACGGCATTGCCACGCAGCGCGCTGCCGCGCCTCAACAGGGTTGCCTTGCGGATATGCCGCATCCTTTCTCCTCGTCGCCGGCGTCGCCCGTCCAACGTCGGTACCCGGCGTCGCTGTGGATATCTACCTTGTCCGCCAGTGTCATGTCTGGGTATACTAACTTCTATGGACAAGATCGTCGTTTCCTGGTCGCCGCGTTCCACCTCCGAGCTCGAGTATCAGTTGGCTCCTGAATTCGTTGGAGCGGGACGAGGTGGACCGTGAGCCGTACCTGTGCAATCGGAGCGTAAGCCAATGCTCCCCGCTAGCTAATAAACACGTCTGTCACGTGCAACTCGCGTGGGCTCGGGGTCTCGGGTTGGTCTCGGGTGCTTGTCGTGCTCGTCTTCGTCCTTCGTGGCGCCGCCATTGGAAATTTCGAATAACGCACCGCGCAGTAAGTGTACGTGTGCAAGCTTAACCTGTACCATCCAAGTGTTTTTTTTTTATCCAAACGCTGTGCGTATTTGTCGACGCGATTCTCTTCTCAAGCAGTGCTGATTTTCTCAGCGTGCTTGGCTGTGAAGAGGTTCGGTCTCACTTCGGATTCTTGATCATCTGTAATCAATTGATGCCCGAATCCACGCGTGATCACCCTCAGCTTGACTGAGAATGCGCGCGGGACATCCTTGATGCCAGCGCCAGGCTCCAAGCGCTAGAAACAACGCTTAGCTTCGTCAGAATCCCCAAGAAGGCCCCCAGAGAGGCGCCCAGGAGGCCCCAAGAGGCCCCCAAGAGGCCCCAAGAGGCCCCAAGAGGCCCCAAGAGCCCAAGAGCACCCCACCCCACAGGCACCCAACATGCCTCAAGAGGCCCCCAGGACCCCCAAGAGGCCCCCCAGACCCCCCAAGAGAACTCCAACAAACTCTCAAGAGACGTCCAAAGAGACTCCAGGAGGCATCGAAGAGGTCTCTGACCTTCCAATCGCCCTCCTCCTCCTCCTCTTCCTCATCAGCCTATTCCTCCTCCTGATCCCTCCTCTCTCCTCCCCCTCCCCCTCCCCGGCCTTTTCCTCCTCCCCCCCCTCCCCCTCTTCCTCCTCCTCCTCCGATTTCTCCTCCATCCTCCCCCTTTTAAGCTACAGTTTCCCCAGCCCTCGTTCACTGAATGCTCCTCCGTATCCCTGGCGAAGGCAAGTCGCCTGGGCATCGATTATGGATGGCAAGATCTGGCGTTATGGTGGAGCCCCATGTGCGCGGAACCCCATTACGTGCACCCCGGCGGCTGAGGCGGCCGGCCGCGCCGGCAACGCCAAGGCCAAGGGGAAAGGCAGGACCCGCCCGCCCCCTGCGGTGCGACAAAAAGACCTCGGCCAAAGGGGAGCTCGCGCTCGGCGCCCAAAAACTCCGAACACCCGTCCCCCTTACCACCAACGGGCCGCCTCACCGGTACGCCCTGGGAGATCCGTGTGTCCAACCCCGTCGCGAGGACGAATGGGGGGGACGAAGTGCCGCGAAAAAAGTGGGGGCAGGGAATGAAGGAGAAAGGCGGGAGGAAGGAGGGAGGGAGGGGTAATGGATGGAGGAACATCCTCCTCCCTCATCGTTCTCCTCTGTCTCATCCTCGCCCAGACTCCGGCTCCCTGCTGTTCCTTCCTTCGTCATCCTCCTCATCCTCCTCCCTCTCCAGCTCCTCCTGCTGCTCCCTCCCCTCGCTCCTCCCCCTCCTCCTCGCTCCTCCATCCTCCTGCCTCCGACGAGCACGGATCTTTCCCATGCTGACTTTGAGCGAGCGGGCCTCCTGCCTCCTGCCTCCTCCCGAGGATCCGAAATAGGGACGCGCCGGGACTCCGATGAATGGGCGGCCGAGGGCGGTACTATATATATATATATATATATATAGATAGATAGATAGATAGATAGATAGATGCCTGTTCTTTCCCTGTTCTTGTATTTTTATTACCCGGGACGCCCCCCCGCCTAAACCGGACCCCCCTCCAGGGATGCCCTGGACGCCTTTTCGGACGTCTCAGCGGCCCCCTGGACGCCCTTGGAAAAAAGGTCCGCTGGCCCT
Source organism: Prorocentrum cordatum (assembly GCA_963575745.1). Classification (NCBI taxonomy): domain Eukaryota; class Dinophyceae; order Prorocentrales; family Prorocentraceae; genus Prorocentrum; species Prorocentrum cordatum. The sequence goes on along the minus strand of CAUYUJ010019519.1, from coordinate 52,284 downwards.
TCCGAGCCGCCCAGGGCGCTTTGCCGGGCCTTGCGAGCAGACTCGACGCGATCAGAGGGGTCATCGGAAAGGCGCAAGAGAGACCCAAGACAGCACAAGAGCGCTCCAATAGGAATCTCGATGGTCTGAAGACGGCCCAAGAGGCCCCCAAGACGCCCTAAGAAGTTGTTAAGAGAGCCCCGAAGAAGCAACATCGTCCCATTCCCTCGCGAAAACGTATAAGCTTATCATATCCGCTGTTTGGGATCTCGCAGCGTCCAAGACGGCCCGATGGGCCCCCGATGTCGTCCCAAGAAGGCCCAAGAGGCCCCCCAGAGGTGTGAAGACGGCCCAAGAGGGCCCCAAGACTGCCCTAGAGAGCCCCGAGACTGCCCGCAAGAAACCCATGATGCCCCCAGAAAGCTCCCAAGAGAGACCCACGAAAGCCATGGGAGACCTCCAAGAAAGCCATTAGATGGCTTCAGAAGGCCTCTGGAGGGCCCCAGCTCCCCAAGACGGCCAAGAAGACCCCGGGACGGCCCAAAAGGGCCCCAGGACGGCCCAAAAGAGCACCAAAGACGCCCAGACGGCGTTTTCCTACGAAATACGTCGAGCCGACCCGACGATCTTGGTTCCACGCTTGAGGCTCGAGGTTTAGGTACCTCGATCGAGAGAGACAGGCAATGGGTCTAGATTCGAAGTTCGACTACCGAAGATTTCCTGAGTGCCTGGAGCCCCCCAGGACTTCAGGAAGCTACCAAACATCGATTTGTTCGGAGCTACTGCGACTTCTTCGGCGTGTCATGGGAAGGCTCTTTACTTCCTCAAAGGACCTTCGCGCGCGAAAAAAAAACAGCATTATTTCCCCATTCCTGCGCACAAGCGTGCAAGCGCATCGGGCGAACGCGGTGTCAACAAGCACCAAGAAAAATGAGACGGTCGCGCGTCGAGGCTTGAGGCCCCCCCCGGTGAAGCACGCGATGATTAATTGCTTTGCCAGGGAGGGTCTGGAACAAAGCGCATGGTGCGAAGCGCCACTGCAGTCTTGTATATATATATATATATATATATATATCCATACACACATAAGTATATGTTCAAGACTGCATTGGCGCTTCGCGCTATGCACCTTGATTATTGAAGTTCCGCATGCAGGCGGAAGGGCAAGAAGGTAAAGCGGACAATTCAACGATAATGCCTTCTTGCCTTTTTCCGTCACTGCCGTTATACTCATGGTTTTCCTTATCCTTCCCTCATGCTTCCTCTTCCTGTTTCCCCTTCTCGCCCTACACTGCGAATTCTTCCCGCTCCTCCTCGGTTGTTTTTGCGGAGGGTCCGCCTCGGAGAACCTTTTGGGGTCCTCTCGAAAGCCAACCGCGGTCTTCCTGAATGACCAGGACACGATTTGGAATGCTTCAAAGGGCGTCTTAGGGCCATCTTGGCCGTCATGGGGCTCCCTTCGGGCCATCTTGGAACCCTGTTGTGCCATCTTGGGGCTCTCCTGGACTTCCTCGGCGGTCTCGGACGCACGGAAGACCCAAGAACAGAGCATCGTCAAAATCAGACAGAAACCATTGTAAATCCGTTGTTCTTCGTTTCGAAAGCCATGGGAGTCTTCTCTGAATCGTCTTCGGGCGTCTGCTGGGTGTCTGGAGCCTCTCGGGGCCCTCGGGGGTCCGTTCGGCAGCCCTCCTGACCGATTTGGGCCCGTTGCCTAGGCCCAGCAGGGGCTTCCAGGAGCTCCAGAAAGCATGGGGTGCCTCCTGCAGTGGCGTCAACGGAGCTCCCGTGGCCACGGATCCGGGGGTTCGGTTTTGGGGGTGAGGTTCCCTCCCGGCTTGCAAACATATAGGAAGAGAGGACTGTATATATATATATATATATATATATATATATATATATCAGAGTGAGGGGGCCGAACGGTCATTCATTGTCCCTGGGTGCGTGGCTGAAGTGAGATTCCGCGGTGCGGATTCGTGTTGTTGTTGTTGTTGTTGTTGTTGTTGTTGTTGTTGTTGTTGTTGTTGTTGTTGTTGTTGTTGTTGTTGTTGTTGTTGTTGTTGTTGTTGTTGTTGTTGTTGTTTGTTGTCGTCGTCCCACCCGCAACCCGCCCCGCGACCCACCCGCGACCCACCCCGCGACCCACCCGCGACCCACCCGCGACCCACCCGCGACCCACCCGCGACCCACCCCGCGACCCACCCCGCGACCCACCCCGCGACCCACCCTGCGACCCACCCTGCGACCCACCCGCGACCCACCCGCGACCCACCCCGCGACCCACCCCGCGGCCCACCCCGCGACCCACCCGCGACCCACCCGCGACCCACCCCGCGACCCGCCCGCGGCCCACCCCGCGACCCACCCGCGACCCGCCCGCGACCCACCCGCGACCCACCCGCGACCCACCCGCGACTCACCCCGCGACCCACCCGCGACCCACCTTCGACCCAAACCACGTTCAAGGTACAAACCAACATTTTCGGCGCCTGCGGCGGGCTTTTTTTGCATTCCTTCCAGGTGGAGAGCCCGCGACCCACCCCGCGATCAACTCGCGACCAACCCGCGACCCAAACCACGTTCAGGGTACAAACCACATTTTTCGGCGCCTGCGGCGGGCATCTTTTGAATCGTTCTAGGTGGAGAGACCGCGGCCCACCCGCGACCACGTTCAGGGTACAAACCAATTTTTTCGGCGCCTGCGGCGAGCATCTTTTGCATTCGTTCCCGGTGGAGAACCCGCGGCCCACCCGCGACCCAAACCACGTTCAGTGTACAAACCAATTTTTTCGGCGCCTGCGGCGGGCTGCTTTTGCAGGAGGACGAGGAGGGGGAGGAGGAGGAGGAGGAGGAGGAGGAGGAGGAGCAGCAGGAGAAGGAGGAGGAGCAGCAGGAGGAGGAGGAGGAGGAGGGAGGGGACGACGACGATGACGTCGACGACGACGACGAAAAGGAGGAGGGTGGAGGATCGGGAGGGGGGGAAGAGGAGGAGGACGACGAGGAGGAACATGACGACAATGGGAGGACGATGATGGAAGGACGAGGGGGGGAGAGGGAGGACGAGGAAGAAGCGGAGGAGGAGGACGAGGAGGAGGAGGAGGACGACGATGACGATGAGAACGAGGACGAGGACGAGGAAGAGGAGGAGGAGTAGGAGGCGGAGGAGGAGGAGGAGGGAGGAGGAGGAGGAGGAGGAGGAGGAGGAGAGGAGGAGGAGGAGGAGGAGGAGGAGAGCGCCATCGACAAGGAAGGTGGGGGCCACGAGGTCCGCCGGCTTGACGACGCCCGCGTCGCCCGCGCCCGCCCCCTCACTCTTATCCGCAATTGCGGGGTGCTATATATATATATATATATATGTATATATATGTATATATAGATATACACACATACATATATATATATATATATATATACACATATATACGTATATGAGAGTGCGTGATCCACCGCCGCTTTACTGTGGAAAATTGCAACCCTTTTCCTCCTGAGCCCGGGGTTCCCTCCCCCCCCTCCCGAAAATCCCCCCCCCCCTGCTGGAACCCCTCCCCCCCCCCCCCCCCCTCACCCGGCAAAACCCCCCCCCCCTCGGACTCGAAAACCGGGGGGGGTCACTACCGGTTCGAACCCCCCCCCCCTCGAAAACCCGGGGGGGGGTCACTACCGGTTCGAACCCCTCCCCACCCCCCCTCTCACCTCCAGCAAACGACTCCCGGTCCCTGTCCCCATACCACTGTCCCCCACCGTCCCCTCCACTGTCCCCACTGTCCCCACTGTTCCCACCATTGTCCTCCCCATTGTCCCCACCACTACCGTCCCCCACACTGTCCCACTGTCCCACCACTGTCCCCACCACCACCGTCCCCACCACTGTCCGCACCACCCTCGGTTTTCGAAAGGGGGGGGGGGTTCGAACCGGTAGTGCCCCCCCCGGTTTTCGAGTTCGAGGGGGGGGGGGGTTCGAACCGGTAGTGACCCCCCCCCTTTTCATGATTTCGTGATGAACTGGGGGGGGGGGAGGGGTTCGAACCAGTAGTGACCCCCCGGTTTTCCAGAGGGGGGGGGAGGGGTTCGAACCGGTAGTGACCCCCCCCGGTTTTCCGCCAGCAGCGGTAGAACACGCTCTTTCATATATATATATATATATATATATAGAGAGAGAGAGAGAGAGAGAGAGAGAGAGAGAAAAAAAAAAAGAGAGAGAGAGAGAGAGAGATAGAGAGAGAGCGAGAGACAGAGAGAAAGAGAGAGAGACACAAAAACTGGAAACAGAGAGAGAGAGAGGGAGAGAGAAAGAGAGAGGAGCGCTGTCCCGCGGCGGCGCCGCCGCAGCTTGGTATCCGCCTGGGGGCGGGCGCCCGTAGCCGTCCTGAGGGGGGCGAGGGGGGAGGTGAAGGGGGCGAGGATCGAGAAGATCGTCGCCGAGAGAGCTCGACAGCCGCGCGCGCGTGCGCGCAGGCTCTCACTGCCCCGTCGTGCTGGCAGCCCCCCCCCCCCACCTTCCTGCCCGTGCTCGGCGGGCGGCTCTCGGCAGTAGAGTGGCGGCGAAAGGAAACATGCAACAATTGTCAATACGGAGCAAACAACTGCTACCAATGCCCAATTCCGTGTCCCCCGACTCGAGCTGGATCTCCAAAAATCTGTCCAAGTCTAACGGGTGGTCTGCAAGATGCTCATCGCGTTCCCTCGGTTTGCGTCGATCTGGTCCGATCAGAATGGCTTTCTCCTGGCAGGCCGATCGGGGAAGAGTTAAGCCCTTAGGGAGATGACAGAGGAACGTACATGATGGTCTTTGCCACGGCCACGCCCGCCTTGAATTCTGGGCCAAAACGTATACCAGGAGAGGTCTGGTACCGTCGACAAGAGAGGCCCTTGATGTCCTCTGGGAAACCCGTGTCTATTTGTTGATCGGTCGAACTTACGCCCTGGCTAATGCAGCTGTACCCCAGTTGTGGCAGTTGCGCCCTGCATGCGCCCCAGCATTGTCTGATCTCGATCCCTCGTGGCCATTCCCTGGCCCATCATGGCTAGTACCTAGTGCTGGTACTCGTCCTGGCCACAGCGCAAATATAGTTCCAGTGGTAGTTATCACCATGATGAGCGTGACAAAGCTGATGACAACAACACCTGCAACTGCACCCGCACCGTCAACTGCAGCAGCAGTAGCAATGGTCGCAACAAGAACAACCTCCTGATGACTGCTCTTCGGGTGCATAAGGTCTGCCCCCGTCCCCAGGAGACCCTGGATACACTAAACAATCGTACTGATGCCGCTCCTCCGCGCACCTCTCCCGGGATACGTTCTGACCAGAAGTTCGAGGCGAATCCATCCGTGGGGGCGAGGAAGAAAAGGGCAGCGGTATGGGCATCTTCTCCTCCGATGAGACCCAGCCAGGAGGAGCCCCTGCGCTGGAGAGAATATGCGACATGCCCTGACATCCGCCGACCTGATCTTTCTCAATCCCCAGCCCCAAAGGTCCCGACCCCTTCCCTGGGGGTAGTTCTTCGTCCCCGATCCATGGTTGACGCCCAGACCCAAGAGATCACGCCGTCGCAAGCCTGGGTGTGCGCATCTCGAGCCTGGGGCGCTCCGAGGCGCGGCCACCAGCGGGGCTGCCGCGCGCGAGGCGGCGAAGGCGGCGGCGGTCCCAGACCGCTGGAGCGCCCTGCCACTTGGGCATCGGCGGCGGTGCGCCGGTGGAGCCGCAGTGCATGGGGGCGCAACCTGCGCGGGTCTCTGCTGTGCGCGCCCACCGCGCCAGCCCGTGGCGTCCACCCTAAATCTGGAGGATCGAAATTCGAGGGTTCAGGTTTTGGGGCGGGGGCTTCTATCGGCCATGGCCCGGGTTCGCCTCGGAATTCTGGTCAGAGCGGATCGGTTTGGGACCCTCAATCCCGCATCTCCGACGAACTATCTTTTTCAATCCAGGTGCTTTTCCTCCATTTCGGCCCCTGGGGCCGGCTGTCGGGCCCCAGGGCAATGAAAAGGTCGGGAGCTCTGGAGCAGCGGGTTGTGCCCTGCTCTGCCGTCAGCGCCAGACGGGGACTCTATGGTCGGTGCAGGAGAGCGGCGCTCTCCTGCCACTCTCCTGCACCATCCCGCGCAAGAGTCCGGCACTCTCATGTCTGGGAGCACTGCACCATGTCTGGGATGCCTTCAGGTCCCGATCCAACGCGGTGCGGAGCGTCTTTGCTTGACCCTGAGCGCCGAAAAACCATGCACGACGCCTTGGGAGACGCCACCGCGGTGCTGTACACCTGCGGGCTGCCGAAAGTGCCTGTCACTGGGTACGTGCCGTCTCGGTGGCGCTGATGCCGTGCCTGGGCCGTCCTGCCGCGAGACGAGACAAGACCGAGGCAGGCGCGCGGCGTCGTGCTCGATCTCGCCCAGACCTCGCGTGACACTCTGCTCGCTCTGGCTCCGCTCGGGGGCTCTGGGCACACACCGCGACAAACTTCTCGAGCCGAGCCCTTGAAGACTGAGCTCCTCCCGGGCGGCCACATCGTACAAACTGCAAGCACAAGCTGAAGCAAGCGCGGCACCGCAGAAATGTACCCCATCCGCCTGCACCACCTCACTTCCAGGAAACTGGGCCCAGCCGCTCGCGCGTTCCCTCTGGCGGCTGTGGTGAGCCCGTGTGAATCCTTGAGGGGGTGCCGTTCGAATTGCCAATCAGCCTGCGCCGAAACGCCGGGAAGATCGACAACACTGGAAAGCAGTCTTTTTGGCTGTATCTCGTCAGGCCGAAGGTTCTCTGGGGGACCTCTTGGGACGTGCAGCGGCTGCCGTGCAAGCCTCGTGGGGCCTTCTTGGCCTCTCTGACCGCATGAAGGGCCAACTGGAATCTTGTTCGAGGGCTCCCTGAGGGGCCTCTGGGGGAATCTTAAAGCTCTTCGGCCCTCATGCGGCATCCTCGGGCCGCATGGGACGCCCTGGGTAACAATCTAAATCATCCTGGACCCTCCTGGGTGTCTTCAGCTATCCGCCACTGGTCCGCGAGGCACTGAATAGTGTGTCCTTAGGGCCCCTCAATAAGAAAAACACAAACGGCATACACACAATTTCTCTCAGGTCCGCGCGAATTTCTTGCATCGGCACTGTACCCCCCTCCCTGGTTCTCTCCGCGCGCCCAGGGCGGCGCGGGAGGCGCCGCCAAAGGCGTCCCAAGGCCGATTCAAGAAATTCGCGCGGACCTCCGAAAACTCCCACCAGCCCTCTGGGCGTAGGCGGTCTAACGAATTATTTCTTTCATCTTGCAAAATGCCGGCGTAGGCGGTCTATCGTGTTGGCAATGTCAGGCCGGAGGCCTATCAGCGAGACCGTCATCAAGAGGCAGATGCTGTTCATGGGCCAACTTGCGCGACGCCCTGACAACGACCCTGTCCGGCAATCTGTTTTCCAGCCAGGTGGCATAGATCTTCGGCCCCCGTCCGGACCTCGGCGACGAGGGCGCCCCAGGCAAGCGTGGGGAAGCATGGTTTTTCGAAATTGTCTTGAAGTCGTTGGTTCCCTCGACGCGCTGTCTGCATACGTTCACCCCTCAGGTGGGGCGGCAGCATCGTGGGAGTCGGCAGTGAGATCTTGGTGCCCGAACACAGGGTAGCACCGCAATTTGACATCGCGGTGCCATGTTTCACCTTGCTCGCGCGCCGCCTGGCGCTAGGCTTCTCGCTCGCTCGCTCGCTGCAAAATCACTATTCCTTTCGGGATGGGGTACCCTTACCCTCCTGTACCCAGGGTCTGGACTTGTGATGGAAGACGCCTCAGAGAGAGGCTTTCGTGGGAAAAACCATAAATTAGCTAAACATTATACGAAAATTGTTGTTTTTTTTAGAAACATGGAATTCGGTTTTGAATACGTTTTGGATACCTCAAAACTGCAGAGACGATTTCGCCTATCCCACGGGATGTGCGGACCGATGTCATCATTGAAACTGAGCCACCCACCAGTGCGCGAGAAACCCTTTGAAGACGCAGGGCCAAGCAACCAAAAATCATGTTCATCAAGCTGCTGCTGTCTCCTGCTTGCTTTCCTGTGCTGTCCTCTGCTCTGCCTCCACCCCCAGGAGGGCAGGAAGGGAAAGGCAGGAGGAGGGCAGCAGGGGAAAGGAAGAAGGGCCAGGGAGGGTAGGGGAAGGAAAGGAGGAGGAAGGGCAGGAGAGAAGAAGAGAAGAAGTCAGCAGGAGCAGAAGCAGCAGCAACAGCAACAGCAGAAAGGGGCAGGAAGGTGAGAGGCAGCAGGAGCAGCACAAGGGAAGAGGGAGGAAGGAGACACGACTTCCAGGCGCCCCAGGAGTCAGGCTCTCCGGGCGCAAATGAGCACGAGGTCTTACATGCCTCGTGCTCGCGCAGAGGGGCGGCGAGCGGCTGCGGGGTTCCTCCCCCTCCTTCGGCGTTCCTCTTCCTCCTCCCTCCTCCCCCCCCTCCCTCGTCCTCCGCTCCTCCTCCTCCTCCTCCTCCCTCCCTCCCTCCCTCCCCTCTTCCCCCCTCCCCCCCCCTCCCCTCCTTCGCCTCCCCCCCCTCCTCCACATCACCGCCGTCGCGGCTTCGAGCCGCGAAGCGCCGCCTACCTCGGCAGCTCGCCGTGCCCCCGCGCGCGCTCCGCCACGGAGGCGATGGTGGCGTGGACCGCCTCCTTGTCCACCTGGGCGGCCGCCAGCCTCTTGAACTCCGCGTTCACCGCGCGCCTGATGCGCACGGCGTTCCTCATCGTCTCCTCGTCCTCCAGGTGGTGCAACAGCGCGCCCTCGACCTGGTGCGCCGCCGCCGCATCAGAGGTGCACTTGTGCACCGCCGAGAGGGCCTCAGGAACGGCCACGCCGTAGAAGTTGCGATCGTCGCGCAGGTGCTGCACGCCTGCTCTGAAAGAATCCACCGCGTGATCGAAACGATCTCCGTCGATCGCGAAAAGCTTGTCGTGGGGCTTGGCCTGCAACTCAGTCCACGTTGCAGTGCTGGCCATGCCCCTGCGCCGCGGCAGGTCGCCGTCGCCGTTCGGCGTGCCCATCAAGGCCGCCGGCTTCTCGTAGCACGACCGCGCCTGGTCGACAGCGTCGCTGTTGTCGTGCTCGCGCTGCGCCTTGACCAGGGCGCGGGCGTTCTCGACGACCAGCGCCACCCTGTCCTGGAGTGTTCCTGGCACTGGCGCCTGCCCGTCGATGGAATCAGTCGCGAGCACCAAGGCCGTCAACAAGGCGCGGTCGCGAGCAGGCTTGGAGCGGATTGCAGGCGCGCTGCCCGTGGCGAGGAACGCCTTCTGCTCAGCCAGCGCCCTCGAGGTCAATCCCAGGATGCGCGCCGTGTCGCTGAGCTGGTCAACCTTGCAGCACCACGACTCGACGCTGGCCCGCAACCGCCGCGCCGTGGAGCACACGGCACCGAACGAGTCATCATCATCCACGGCGGCCAGCTGCGCGAGAGACGCCAGAAACAACTCCTGAATCTCGCTGCTGAACTCGTCTGTCGCCCGCGCCTCGGCGGGAGGACGCCCCTCCCCCCCCTCATCCCCCCGCTCCGTCTCGTTTTCCTACTGCTCCTCCTCCCTCTTCTCCTCGTCCTCTCCCCCATGGGTGTGCCCTCTCCCTTCCTCCTCCTCCCCTTCCCCCTCCTCTTCCCCATCCTCTGTGTGTTGTTGTTGATGTTTTTGTTATCGACCTAAGGGCGCGATAAGAAAACCAGCACCATTGGACAACGCGAAGTACGGCCACCCAGCGATTGCTTCAAGAACACTGAGACTGCCGCCGCGCAGGCACATGTGCATGCCCAGGGATGGCAGCCCACGCATGCCGAGGAACATACAACAACTCTCGCACCACCGCCAAAAGATAAAATGGACTCAAACACAGGATTCGTCGGCTCACGGCCGCCCAGGAGAGGAGAGAGTGACCTGCGAGCTGCGAGTTGCGAGGTTGGCGGCCGCGTCTCTGCCGCGGGCGCCCCAGGGCCCGGGCGCGCTATGAAGCGCAGCCCGCGGCGCCACTGGTAGTAGGCGCCGTTGCAGTTGCGGTAGGCGAGCCAGGCTGCGCCAGGACGGCGCCGCCGAATGTCTACGTGTAGCGCGCGAAAAAAATATGTCTGCCCGCCAGAGGGGGCAGCGACAAGCAGCACACTTGCATGCGCGATCATCCTCGGATGCTTCACCGATGTCCCAGACACGGCATTGCATCGCGGGCTTTTCAACCGCGCCTTGAAAAGTCCGCAACCCCGAGACGGCCCAGAAACTGCATCGCAAGGAATTGCCTTGCATCACATATGTGTCAACCACGCCTTGGAAACGCCAGCCACCCCGAGACGGCCTAGGAACTGCATTACATAGAACTGCATTGCATCACTGGCTGTGCAATCACACCTTGAAAAGCAAGCCACTCCGAGAGGGCCTAGAAACTGCATCGCACAGGGGGATGAGGGCGAGGAAATGAAGTAAGAAGAGGAGGAGGAGGGATGGGAGGAGGAGGAGGAGGAGGAGGGACGGAGGAGGAGGATAGAGGAGGAGGTAGGAGGAAGGAGGAGGGAGGAGGGGGAGGGAGGAGGAGGAGGAGGAGGAGGAGAAAGAGGAGGAGGCATTGTCATGAGGCATCAACCAACACCCGACAATCAGAGCCCAAACGCCAGGGGCCCCGCGTGCTGCCACGCGGAAGCGGCACAATGGTCCCAAACGGCCCCGTTTAAGGGGGCTGTCGCAAGAAACACCGAACAAACTCGAAACGTAATGTCCGCAACACAATCACGGTGGGTGCATTACCGAGAAACGCGTGGGCAAACACCGCGCCAGGTGGACTTTGCCACGTTAAGTGCGCGATCGGAGAAAGGCGTCAACCACGAGCTTGACGGTCTTACCAAATCTGGGCCTACGGGCCCATGACAATCGCTTGGTGGAAGGCCAGGCATACAGCCCATGGCGTAACGGATCATTACCACAAGTACTATTGGGTGTCAGGCAAGTGCCATTCACGTTGACAGTGGTGTTGGAGGCTACAGGCCCCGAACTGAGAGTGCATGGTTGGTTCGTTGCGGCCTCCTGTTGCTGCTCCTCCTCCTTCTTCTTCCTCCTCCTTCCTCCTCCTTCCGCCTCCTCCTTCCCCCTCCTTCCTCCTCCTTCCTCCTGTTCTTCCTCCTCCTGCTGATGCTCAGTCTTCCGCCTCCTCCTTCCTCCGTCTCCTCCTCCTCCTCTGTATCACCCCTCCCTCCCTCCTCCTCCTCCCTCGCCCTCGTCGTCGCCATCTCAAGCCTCGGCGAAGGCCTGCGACGCGAGCGCCGCCACCTTCGCCGCCTCCTCCCAATGGCCATGGGGCAGCGCGGCCTCCGAGCTCTGCAGCTTGAACTGCCTCAAGAGCGCCATCGCCTGCTCGAGAACCGCGCCGTTGTGGAAGGTGCCCCGCAAGCCCTCGGCCGTTGCCTTGAACTCCTCGAGCGCGGCCTTGTTCGAATGGAAGCACGCCAGCATGGAGCCGATCTGCTCCAGCATGATCTCTGCAGAAGCCTTCTGCTTCGAAGGAGTCCCCATAGCTTCGGCACGGGCCTGCACGTCACCAAAGTTGAACTTGGACAACAGCCAATTCTCGATGGGGTCGGCGCATGGGCGCCACACGCTCGCATCGAGATCGCCCTTCATCTGGACAAGCTCCTGCAACGCGGCATGGGGATCGAGCTGCGTGCTGTTCTGGCGAACGATCTGCTGCGTCCAAAGGTGGATCGTATCGCCCCACTCCTCGAGGCCAACGATGGTATCCATGAACCGCTGGTACTGTTTGTTGCACCACTCGTTGCCCTTCAGCGCTGCGAAGACGAGCCCAGGCATGGAGAGTTCCATGCCTCGCTGCTTGGCCGCCTCCGCCAAACGAGAAACAGAAGACTTGCCAGCAACCTTGATGTGATCTATGATGCAGCACAACGCTTTGCAGATCGTGAGGCAAGTACTGAACATCTCATCCACCTCAGGGCTGATTGAAACATCTGCATCGTCAATCCTATCATCGAACCACTGGATGGCGTACAGTGCGAACTTCTCTGCATCGGACTGTTTGGGCTCACCTTCCTCGATAAGCTTCAAGAGGTACCGAGCGATCAGCTTATCGGAGAAAAGTCTGGCCTTCTCCTCCTGGCTCATGGCGATGGCGCTGAGCGTCGGCCGCATGGGATCGAAGGTCAGCTCATGAGGGCTCAGCGGGTTCATGGTGCAGAAGAGCTTATCAACGTCAAAGTCAGGCTTGCCCACGAGGTCGGAGACCGCGCGCTCGAGGAGGGCCCTCTGGAATCTCTCGGGGAACTCCACATCGCGAAGCTTCGAAAGGCACGCGTCCAACCCCGAGCGGTCGACCGTCGCGATCTGAAGGTGCTTGATCTGCTGAGCTGCCGGGTACTGCTCCTCGTGGTCCTCCCAGATCTTCAGCTCGATCGCGGCCCCCATCTTGCGAAGCTTTTCCTTGAGCACGTCCGCCCCGCCCATCGAACGACCAGTGTTGCTCTGCATGCAGTCGGCAATGCTGGTGGTATTCATCTTCGCCTGGACGAGCGCCATGGCCTCAGATGCCGCTGGGGAACCTGCCTTCTGCTGCGCGCTGCCCGAGTCGGAAGCAGCGCCAATCGGCCCCCTCGGACCTGACCGAATTGAAGCTGCAGCCAACGTAGCTGCTCCAGAACGTCAGCCCCTGCCACCTCCCTTGGAACGTCGCTTCGGAGCTGCGGTTGGAGTAGATGTCAGAAGTGGCACTGCAGTCCGCGCGCCTCCATCGATCGACTTCTGCCCGTCATCATCATCACTTGGTTCTGCAACATGATCAGCCAAATCGGGACCCTTCTACGCTGCCTTCTGACGGATGTCGTTCATTGAAGCCGCGTTCTGGTAGGGACTGCAATCCATGAACTCGTCGAGCTTGACCTTCGCGAAGATGGTCTGGGCCTGACTGGAGCGCAGCTGGTCGTCAACCATTTGCTTGTACTGCTGACGCTGCTCGAACGTAGTCGTGAAGACCTCGTAGAGCACGTCGGGCTCCGACTCGTCCTCCACGCACACACCCTTGAACTTCCCACCCTTCCCGTCGCCGAGGTCCCTGATCACCTTGCCGCGCTGCTGAGGCGTTCTGCCGAACACCTCCGTGAACCGCTTGACCGTGAGACCCTTGAGGCGCCTGAACGCCCGCGCGCCATGGGCGCAATCGATGGTCACATCCTCAGCGAAAAAGTTCTTCTCCTCGAGCCCCAACTTCACGCGCAAGGCAACCTCGACCTGCTTGTCAAACTCAGGGTCGGTCCTGAGCTGATCCTTGAACTCGGCCAGCGTCATCCATCCGAAGGCAAGGGCGTGAACGTTGAGATGATTCTGGCACATCTCAGCGTTCCCTGCAACAGGCTTAGCACAGGCCCCATTGTCGCCAACACAAGTCTGGACCTCCTTTGCGTTGGCCCTCGACCTCTTCGAAGCGCGAACCTCAGCAGGCTGCTCGCTGGAACCCTTCTTGGCCATGGGGAAAAACAACTGCGCGCCGCACAATTGGAAAGCACCAACAACCTTTGGAGGTTTCAGCCGCCAACAAGCTCTGCACACAAGTTGCGTAGATCCCCAAACAGTGAACTTTCCAGTCTGTCTGTCGGTCCTCCTCCTCCCTCCTCCCCCCTCTTTCCTCATCATCCCTCCTCCCTCCTCGACTCAAGAGGCTTCTTTGATGGCCCTTATGGGGAGAAGAAACGTTTGGGGGGGGCAGATCTCCCAGGCAGAAACATACCAACTTGAGGCCGGATTGCCACACTCATTCTCGGCAAATCGGGCCCTTTCGAAAACCAAGCCAGGGGTGCGGGGTGGACGTTCTCATGAGAAAGGCCGTGTGTCACACGTGCACGGTTGCAACCGAACGCTTGCTGTTGTAATGTTGACATGCTTGCTTGCAGTGATGCGCACATGCGGTATTTAAGTACCGCTGTGTTTGTATGTACATTGCCTTGCGTGCTCATTCATCGCCCCCCTAGCCCGTAAGAAATCAACGGCGGTGGGGCCCCTACTCGATCTTATTCGGATGAAGCCTTTGGCAAACCCGCTGGCAACCTCAGGAGGTGGGAGGGAAAGACGGAAGTCTCGCTCAATAATGTTGAGTGCACATCTCAAGATGTTGGGCAAATGTGCTGGAAGGCAGATGCGCCACATCGGGATAGCAATGGACACCAATCACATTCTCAAGAACTGCGAAAGGAAGCGCCGCCACATTCGAATGTCAATGCCAAGTAATCAAAGACACGGTTAAAAGAAAGACGTCGCAACATTGAAATCGATCTGATTGAAACCGTCTCACGGTCAAGCTGAACGCATGAACCTCTCGATCATGAAGGTATGTGTTGGGACATATGCATGTGCACGCGGGCGCGTGACCTACAGACATCAGAGAGACGCCCCAAGACTCCTAAGGCTTAAGCCCCAAATCGCCCAAAGACGCCAAAGGCTCCTGAGAACCCAATGACGCCTCAGGACCTAGACACCCATGAATGCCTAAGGCCCCAAGACACACTTTCCCTTTGGACCACCGTGCCTGACGTGAGGTTTGACATCAGAGCATCCTAGAGTTAAACTCGTTATTCGTAATGTACGGACTCATGTGTACACCCTTTCCTTTACACCATTGATCCTCATCGTTACGGCGGTCACGGTCGCACATGTTAAGAGCAGCGAGGCACGCCGACACATGCATGCCATAAGGCCCCATCAAAGCCTAAAGAAACAGAAGTCCACAGAGTGCCTACAGACATCCTATATCCCTAGAAACCCAAAAACGCTCTAAACCCCCAGACGCCACAAGAGACCTCAGGCCCCAAAGCACCCACAGACGCCTCAGAACCCAGCGACTTCTAATGAAGGCCTCGACCAATACCACTGGAGGCCCCGAGAGCATGCGAAGGCACAATGGACACGCTCAAAGAGAAAGCAACATGTCCAATGCACCACCGCCGATGCGAACACAGTTCGCTCAGCTTGCGAGCAGCACCGTTCGAAGCTCGCAGGCGCTCCTCTAGAAGGAACGTCCAAGAGAACACGCTGAAGCTGAAACCTCGGCAGTCTCTGCTGCCCGAAACTTCGGAAACCTCGAGGGCCTTCACCCCTGCAAGCTTCAAGGACGAATCCACATCTTCCCTCCCCATCTTGGTCATCAGGACCGACGCCAGAAACGAAAATCTATGAGATGGCACGCTAAACCCTCCCCCAATCGACGTTGCACACACGAGCTTAAACATTTGAACCCTGGGACACCGCTGCTGGGGCTGAGATCTCAGCCAGGATAGTTGACGGCTCTGTCAGCTGCTGGTGACCAAAAGGGTCGACCTCATCCTCAAACATTTTGGTATCCTCCTGCCACGGCGGGAGGTCGTCTGGAGCAGCTGGTGGAAGCTGCGGTTGACGGTCACGGCACCCCCTGCGAGTGCGATCTCTCTGCTCACGCGGCTGCGCAGGATCCAGCGCCAAGGGCCGCTTGACACGCTTCGCGATCATCGCCTTGGGCTGCTGAGCAGGAGGCCTTGCTGGTTCGGCTGGAGGCTCGGCTGCTGCAGGAGGCTCTGGAGGCTGTGCAGCAGCAGGCGCTGCTGCTAGTTCGGCTGGTGGTGGACTGTCGTCGCCGCTGATGTCGATTGGCGCTTCGGGCAGCATGATCTGCGTCTCAGCACTACTGCGCAACTTCTGCAACCACGGCGTCGGCGGCACTACTGCACCTGACGAGGCTGCCTCGCTGGTCGTCGGAGCAGCCTCCTCCTGGACGGCGCAGCCGGCAGGGGCAGCCTCCTCCGGGGCCGCACAGCTGGCAGAGGCGACCTGCTGAGGTTGTTGGTGCCACTCTGGAGGCATCTTCCACTGGCTGTTGATCCTCTCTGGCGAATCAGCGGGAGTAGCCGCCTCAGGCTCTGGCGGCGTAGGCAATTCTTCCGTCGGAATCGGCACGCACTCAGCCTGAACGCCGCTGCGGCTCTCAGGATTCCCCTCGGGCGGCGCCGCCTCCTTTTGATCTCCAAAGATGTGCAGCCTCAGTGGGGGGGTCACATCGACTTTCTTGTTGTGCCACATCGGCAAATCTGGACCCTTGATGATTACACTGGGCCGCCCATGAACATCAGCCTTTAAGGCCATGGCGTTGAGCTGAAGAACGAAAAAATATGTTGCCAAAAGATGTCTTGCGTCCTCTAGAGAAAAAACAGCAACATCACGGAACACAAGAAGATGTGTATCTGGACTCTCACGACACAAGTCTGAATGAGCAAAATCAAAGACGCAAGGGCCGAACACATATATCCTTAAGACACCCCCAATGCCTAGAGCACCAAGAAGCCCAAACCGCCAAAGACTACAAGACCATAAGCCACAAACACCAAAATACTTATAAGGCCCCTAGACCAAGTCAAGACCCCGAAGACCCCCAAACACGCAGAGGCCGAAGGCCCCTAGACGCTCACCCAAAGACGCCTACAGCCCCAGACGCCCCAAACATGCCAAAGCACTCAGAATACCCACAGCAGTGTACAGCATCCTAGAGCACGACCGCTTGCTTGCATTGCCCGAGAACCACCAGAGACGCCTAAGGCCCCTAGACATCCAATGACGCCTAAAGCCCACAGGCACCAACTGACGCCTGAGACACCGCAACATGCGCGAGTGAACTTACTGCGCATGAACCAAATCGTCCTGCCCCGCGCGGGGGGCACGAGGCGCATTGACAACCGATTGTGACACCAGGGGCGATGCCCTGACTATGCTACACCGATGTCTGATGTCACGCCCTCGCCACGTTGAAATTAACTGCCATGCAACTCATTCACGCCGCTGACCACCCCTTATTCAAAAAGACCTCGAGCAAATCGCTTGACCGTGCGCCGAGCGACTTGCCCTAGGTGCGGGCGTCAGGGCCACATGCACACAGCCCCTACCTGATAAACCATGGCTACAGACCATGCCATCCCATTTCCTGCCAACGTCTACCCGCCATGCCCTAACCGACCCACCCCCGCGCCGACCTTGCCTCAGCCAGCCCTGTCCCCTTCCTACGCATCCCTTATCACTTCACTGTGCCCGCCCATGCGCGAGCCCGCGGCGCCCGCGCCAACCCCTGCACGCCCCGCGGGCACCCCAGACGCCGCCCGCTGTTCTACGCCGACCGCGGCACCAACCAGCCCGACCATTCCTCCCGCTTCGGTCGGGTCGGGCCCAATCGCGCAATCATCAAGCTCGCACGCGCGCGCAAAACTAGCGACGCGCCCATCCTCGCACCAGGCGCCCGCGTTCCACCCCTGCAAACCAGTTGTCACGCGGCGCAGACCCCTGCGTCTTGGCGCATCACGTGGGCAAACCATGCGCTTCAACCGAGACATCATCCATTGCCTCTCGCGCGCATGGGCGCGCCGCGCAGCATATTCGGCTTGCGCGGGATGCGAACGTGGCGCCAGTTGGAAAGACGAGCGTTCCCTGCGCGTGCCCAACGAGCCAGCTGCCCAACGTGATTTAGAACCACGCGGCAGCGCCAATGCATTGGAGCGAACCATGCAATGACTGCGGCTGCGGCGGGCAAAGAGCAATGCTAGGTGGAGAGGGCACCAGCGGTACAGGGCAGAAAGGGCGCGATATCGAAGAACAGGGAAGCCGCTTGGGCGCGGCGTCCAAAAGCATATCCTAGGAGGGCCAGCGCAGGAACGCACGTTTCAAAATCCGAAGGGTCGCCGCTCGCGACAATGGGCCCGAGTCCCAAGCGATTCGCCCGCGGTTCAAGGCGCAACGTATCCTGGACGGCATGACTTCCTCGATTCTCCGCACCACCGCTCCCGCAATGCGCCGCCGACCGCCGCCATCACCCTTGGCAGCCCCTATCCCGCCAACCGCAGCCCGCGCAAACTCACCTCGCAGCCCCGCAGCCTCCGCCGCGCCGTCCGCCCGACAGCCCCCGCGTCAACTTGCTCAGCCCGACCTGACCGCAGCCGCCGCGCACCCGCGCGACGCAATCCTTGCCACGTGCCGCCCGATACCACCACCGACATTACGCATGTACCGCGGGCCTCCGCGGACCCTCCGCCACCCCGCCACCCTGCCCAAACTGAACCTCTTCAACCGCGCAGCCCATGAGACCGCCCGCGCGACCATGCTCGCGCAACCACCGCCGCCACCGCCACCGCCGCGCGGGCCCTCCTCCCCGCTTCGATGGCGCGCGCTGCAGCTCATTCCATTCCGATGCCATCGGCAGCCACCGCCGCCTGTCCGCATGCCCAAAGCCCCATCCAGCCAACGTCAGCCGCCACGCACGCGCGCGCTAGCGCGCGCTACTTCGCCACAGCGATCCAACGGGCGCCCTTTCCTCACGCCCGAGCCCTGAGCAGCCCCAGGCGCGCCCGACAATTGTCCCTGCACGCCAAGCGCGCGCGCCCCATCGCAGGCAGCCGCGGCAGCGACGGCCAGCATAGGCGGAGGGGCGGGCGCGGGAGGCCAGACGCAGAGGCTGGGTTGCGCGCAGAAGGCATTCCGAACGGCGGTGCTGACCAAAGGCCGAACGCCACAGAGGCAGCAGCGATGGCGCGAAGCCGTCCGCTTGGAGGTGGGTAGAACGGAAGCCAGATGGCGCGGAATGTCGCCTTGGCGCAGCGCCGCGCATCACCAGTGACATGAGTTGATTGCGCTGCGCAATTGAAGCGAACGACATTCAGAAACGAAGGCGCCCTAGACAACGCCCCCCCCCCCCCCCGGGAATTGCGCATCCGAGTCCAAGGGCAACGATGGCGCTTGCCGCCGAGGGCGCCAGCGCGCGCGCTGCGCAGATTTGACGCGCTGGTTGCACGCCCTCTGAGCCAAGGGCAGCCAGCGCCTTAAAGCCAGCCCGATGATGCGACTTCATCCTGCGAGCGGTCGCAGTAAGGCAAGTGAGCGCGACGAAGTCGAGCGGGGCGCTCAGCGCAAAGCCACTTCCGAAGAAGCCGCGTACCGCCCGACTTCCGTCGTAGAAAGTTTGCGCGCGGACCCCAGCGGCAACGGCCGCGGCACGTGCGCCAAATACAATGGCACTTACCGCAGCCGTAGAAGCGGCGCACAGCGCACTGGGGGGAGGGCGCGCACGGGCGAGGGCCTTGGCGGAGACGAACCCTCGAGGACACGATGTTTACGGAGCGGCAACGCAGCAGTGGACGGGCGCCCCCCGCAGAAAACACGGTGCGCATGGTCTGTATATGCATCAAAAAATAAACTGCGGCGGAGGAAGGAAATTTGACACCCTGGGGTGATATGCAAAAATTCAGGACGATTGTTCTACATGTTACTGATGTCGCCACACGCAGCAGATTGCCACCAAACGTGCTTACCCACCTTCGCAGTACAATTGTTGTACAATTCGATGTCGGTGGCTTTCTACCTTATTTTCACCCGTACAATTGGTCGTGCAATTTTAACGCAATTTGTACAATTTACGTTTGAATTACGTTTAACTTACGTTTGAATTACGTTTTAATTACCTCCTTGAATAAGCCTCCGAATGTCGATGCGGTTCGGATTACGGGGGTGAATTGACCTCGCGCGTCGGTTCACAATGTGAATGCGTTGCGTCGGGCCCTCGCGCCAGCGCATCGCTTCGACTTGGACGCGTTGGCGCCCCCATAGTGGGCCGCCGGCGCGATCCGCAACATCGCGCCGCATTGGGGGCAATTCAATGTTGGCGCGGAAGCCCATCGGCTAGATGAACCACCGCGCGCTCGGGGGCGCAGAATGGCGGCGCGCCCGCCAGCGGTCGAAATCAAAACCGCGGCGCAGCCGCGCGCTGACGCGGGCGCCCGCCCGCGCGATCGTGACCTGAGAAGCAGGCAGGTGCGAAGACGCGACTGCAACCGTCACGCGTAGACGGAGCATCGAGACGGGCGGGCCGCCATGGCCGCCGCGACCAAAGTTGGGTCGGAGGCGGGAGTGCGCAGCGCGCCAAAAGCTTCTGCGTTTCACGTCGCGGCGCGGCAGCGCGAACTGGGCGGCGCGGGGCGGGCGCGCGGAGAACATCTTCAACGGCGGCGCGCCCGCCCTGCGGCGCGCAACGCGCCCAAATCGTCCCGATAGAATCCAACGGGCATCTCGCCGCGTAGAGGCGCGGCCCAGAAATGCGCCGCGCATTGTGGACCTACTTCGAAAGAGTGGTCGGAACAGAATTGCTTCGCGCATTACAATTCGGATCAAACGCCGCCTTCATGATGCACCAAGGCTCACGCATGCCATGGTTGGCGGGCTCGCGCCGTATGCAACTCACCGCGGCAGCGCGTCGCATGCCGACATGTTCATGCGCACGAAAGAGAAAGACACGCCAACGCGCGCTGTAAATCACAACGGTATGTTCGCCCCACTAGGGCGCTGCAGCTAACGATCTTGGTAGAAAAAAACAAAAGCTGCCGAAACTGCATGGGGCGCGGGAGAGGACGAGCGAGAGTTATTCGCGCGCGTCGCGGCGCCGTCCACGCGAGCGCGCCCTAGAGCGCCCCATGGCGCTTGCAGGCGCCGCTACGAAACCGCGCTAATCCGTGCAAGCGCTACAAAAAAACACCACATTGTCGTTGCCGATGAGGAACTAGAGCCCACGCGCGCGATGGCGCGCGCCATGCGGAGCGCTGGTTCAGGCGGGCGCTGCCGACGGTTCGTCAAATGGCGGCGGCGTGCCCGCTAACGCCGCGCAGCTCTGCACATGAAAAACAGCAATGCAAAGGGAGACGCGGCGGGCAATGTTTCCCGCTGGCATCGCGATGTCGTCGCGCCGACAACTGTCGCGGCTGCGTTTGGTTTCCAGTGCCCAAAGGTGGACATGCTACACGAATCGGTGTTCGCATCTGATCCAGCCGCGCACGCGCGCGGGTGGCAGCGTCCGTTGCGGCGCGCATGCCTAAAACCAAATGTGAGACTCGCCTTTCAAGGCGGAAGCGCGGAGGCATGCAACGACACTCACGAAGCTGCTCGCCCCTGCCTTGGCAGCGCGCGATGAACGGACGCCCGCGCGGAACGCGAGGCTATAATTGACTTTGGAAACAAGCGGACGTTCCAAGACGGATTCGCAACCCGAATCGCAGCCCAAGTTCGCGCCTGCTGGCGCCGTAAAATCATTTTCAACAAGCCGCCCGATGCTACCGAAACGCCTTGCGCATGACACAATCACGAACGCAACGCTGGCGGTAATGCCGCTGCAGTCGGGAATTGCGCCGTTGCCACTGAAATAGCAGCCGCCGCGCATAGCGATCGCAGAATGCAAAGGTCACAACAGGATGCGTTCGTCTTGTTCGATGGCGACATCAACCGACGTCTCTGCGACCCAGCTACCGTCCGCAACGGCGAAACAACATTTTCCGCGCAGCGGAACTCGCAGCCCCACGGGCGCCAACGAGGCGAGCATATGCGCGCATTGCGGCGCCCGCTGCGGGCGGGGGGGTTGCAACCTGAAGCCATTTTCAAAAACAGCAGCCGCGGCGCGCACGAGCACAATGCGAATGGTGCATTACTAATGCCGACGACAACGCTACCCAGAATGACACTGTTACCAATTGGGCCTACAAGAAACACGCGCCGTTCGTCGCGTAACTAATGGCGGATGTCGCCACGACAACGGCGGGGGGAACAGCGACGCCAGCGCGTGGCCAGCGATGCCAGCGGGCGCAGCGGGGCACGCAGCGCAGCGCCAGTTGTGCCACCGCAGAAAAAAAAAGCCCGACGATCGGAGTCATCGCGCTAGGCCCGCAATGTGAATCACGCCGCCCAAGAGATCGGATTCCGATAACACGCGTCGCGCGCGTGGATAGGATCGCGCTGGCGCGTCGCCCGCAAGCGTCAGCGCGGTCGCACAACGTCTCTCAGTGCCACGTTCGTTATACTCGCCTTCCTGTTTACCAACATGCATTACCCCATCTTGGGTAAAGTCGAATGTGTTGGCGGCTACCACTACGACAGCGACTACTACTGCGACTTTTGCGATTACTGCTGTTACGACGACAACTAGAATTACGCTTACCATCGCTACTGCAATGTGTAACAATAGTAACAAGTAGTTCTGTCATACCACGACCACTGCAGCTACTGATGTCAATAACTTCGGTTGTTACCATTAGCATCATCAATAGCACCACTGCGGCAACTGCGAATACTACGGCGACCCATAACATTACAATTGCGACCGTATTACTTATATGTTTTACTACTGCTGATACTACGACGTCTACTGCCAAGACTGCTGCTACGACTACTGCTGCCACTATTGCTACTAATGGTGCAATGTAGCCGTGCTGGACCACTGCCTCAGCGCTGCCTTGGCGTTCAACGAGCGACGCGAGGCGGGCCACTCGAAATGATTACTGTGGCTGCAACACCGTAGGAGCAACTGCTCGGGTAACGCTGACATAGTTTGCTTCGGATGGGCACGTCGCTTGTGCGAGTGTGCTCGCACCCCTCCTTCCACGAGCATGTGCAGTATTATTCGTGCCGCTGGTGCCCTCCGAAACGGCGCTCCAACAGTTGTCGTGTTCTCTGCGTACAACGTGGCAAGCACGATTATAAACGTGATCGTTGTCGCGCGCTGCTTTAACTTACACGCGTGGCGCGTTTAGGAAAGGACATGGCGCTATAACGGCAGCGTCGCGCTGTCGCCGCGCGCGCAGCCCCCCAATTGCCAAATCAACCAAACAAAAAACGTTACGTTTCAAAGGTGACCACGTCGCCAAACAACATGCCCTTTCGGCGCCCAAGGGCCGTTACGTTAACGGCGCGGCCCGCGATGTGACAGCCTTTGCTTTGCTCACAACCCCAACGTGAACCTCCAGAAACCGACGGCCCCGCAAGGGGGTCATGGTTGAAACGGCACAGCAAGAAACACAACGGAAGCCCTAACATTTGCCCTTCGACAAACAGAGACCACACCTGTGATCCAGATGCGATCAGAAACTGCGCTGTTGTGCCCTCGCGGGGGCCTTGCAGGACTTCCACAGCTCCAATTGTTGCCGCTGGGGGCAGAACGAGCGACGGAGTTGGGCGGAACACGGAGGCTGGATGAGGATCTAGAGGCTGAGAAGGATGACAACGATGAAATCGGGTAGGAAACGCCGAATGAGGATCGAAGGAAAGAAACGGGCAGGGGGGGAGGGAAGGAGAAAAACACTGATTGATACAACAACAAACTACCGCGAATATCAGGATCGGGGCTGTAGTGTCCACATCAAGACATAACCGCGGCACCTCGTTGCCCGCGGAGAAAACCTGGAAAGAGTGGCGGAACGTGCCGCAGACATCCTTTGAGCACTGCCCGAACGGGTGGCGGAAATTGCCGCGGCATTATTTAAGCACGCCCTGCGCCAAAATGAGGAAGTCTAGAGCGGGAGACAAGTAGCGGAGGAGCAGAGGGAAAACGAGGAGGAGGAAGAAGCAGCGGATGATGGATAAAACCGTAGGCGCATGATGCTGAATGATGGTGATGAAGATGATGGTAACCATGCCCACTTCCAGTGCTCAAACGGGCTCGGGGCCCTCTCCGTCGCGCAGCGGCCGCTCCTCCCTGAGCAGGGCCTCAGCGTCAGGCAACTGCTCTCATAACTGGCGCGCCGCCGCGCGGTCCGCAAACGCGGGCTGGCAGGCGTGCAGGTGCAGCGCTTTCGCAGGGAAAGCTGGGCACCTACACTGGGCGAGCCAAGCGGCAATGAAACCCAATGGCCTTCCCCGGGCCGCTCTACGCCCAGGGCGCGCAGTGCGCGTGATCTGGCATCTGCCGTGCTCCTCGCGGTTGTCGGAGTAACCGTAGAAATCCTGAGACGATGCATAAAAAACAATGAAACCGCCAGGCACATGCACCGTTGGATTCGCCATGCACCGCGGCCCAACAGGCCCGCGAGGGCCTTCCCCGCCGCCGCCGCCGCCGCCAGGCGGGGGATCCTCCGGCGGCGGAGGAGGGGGCGGCGGCAGCGGCGGCGGCGGAGGCGGAGGCGGATCGCCTCCGCTCCCGTCATTATGATCCCCCCCGCCGTTGCCACTGCCATCGACCATGTCAGCAGGGTCGCCGTCGTCGCTGGTCGGGCTGTCGCCGGACTCCTCCTGCTGCGGCGATGCTTCGCTGTCGCGGTCGGACGCCAGGTCGGGCTCGCGGTCGGATTCACCATCTGGTTCGGCGCCACGCAGGTCGCCATCGGAAGCGTCGGAGCTGTCGTCGGGCGGGCGCTGCCCCCAGGATGCCCGATTCGAAGCGCCACCCGACCGTGGTGGCCAGATCGTGCGCAGCAGCGCGCCATGCAGCGGAACCACTGTGATGCAGTTAGGAGCGACGGAGGCCACTGGGCGCATGTCGGGTTTCATGACGAAATAAGCCACCATCCATTTGAAAGAACGATCCACCCGATTCATGGCCTGGACATCGTTCTGGAACTCTGCGCGAGGGCGCAGCGTGATTTCCTGCCCAGGAGCAACAGCGCAGTCTGCATCAAAGGCCACGCATGAACCGTCCATGATATGAAACATGGCTTTGTGAGGCGAGATCTGTTGCTTGGCAATGTGGCACCACCAATGGCTGACCACTCTCGGCTGCCCCTCGGCAGGGTCTGAGACGAGGGAAGTGGCAACGAACACGGCGAATGCTCTGGCGTCGACAACCATCTGGCGAGCTACAGGGCGAAGCGAAGGACTGAACTCTTTGCCCCAAGCCTTTTTGCGATAATGTTCCCGCATGTTCCACCATCCCAAGCCGTCACCTCTGCACAAGCACATACCATATATTGAACACACGGGCTTCGTGTCGCGATCTGGAAGAGGCTCCCTTCCATCACCGCGGCTCACCACTTCGTGCATGCGTGACCACTCGCGCAAGATAGCCTCGTGAACGCTCCTGCCTAGAGGCGTGAAGTTGCTGAGGGCAGTAATCTCCTTCGCCTTTTCAAGCAAGGCAATGGGGCTGAACTCCCAATGCGTGAACAGTTCCGACAAGGCAGGCGTTGGTATAACGTCCGAGGCAGGTATGTCGGAGTCTGCAAAGCCATGAAACCGCGAGCTGATGACGTCCAGTTGGCTGTCCATATAGTCCTCGAGCCGCTCGGTGCGGGCAGTTCTCGCTGCCGTCTCAGACTTCCTAGCGGCCCTGGCCGTCGCCATCGTCTGCGTGACGGCTGTCCAAGAAGATAACTCCAGTTCCGCCCCCGGCACAAACCTCACGAGTTGTCCAGAGGCTCCTGCGCCAACGCTGCCATCGAGGAGCGATGCAGCTTGCGCGGCTTCCTTGAGTTCAGCGCGGTGCCGCTGCCTCTTAGTGGGCCCAAAGGGGTTGCCGATGCCGTGGAGGCGATACCGAGCGGTTGCGTCCTTCCCTTTCTCCAGGAGATCTGCGTACCGATCAGGCTCCTCGGCTCGAATGCGCTTGAGCCCAGCGTGCAGTTCACCCGTCGACTTTGCAGGGCCAGGGAGCTTGAGCTGCTCGCTGAAGAATGCCCTCTGGACGCCACCAGTCTTGCGTACCTTTCGCGGCGGCGCTGCCGCGCCAGACCCGCGAACCCTCTGAGGAAGAAGCCCGCGTGAACCGCATGGCCGAGATACCTTCAACCGCCGCCGAAAGCCTTGGATGAGGCGGCAAGCGCCGATGAGCTCACGTCGTGGGACGCGTGTCTGCGCAGAAAGGCCATGGAGCCATCGGCGCAGCGATGCGTGGGTTGCCTCAACAGGTGCTTGATCGCACAACGTCAAGAGAATAACAGTTAACAACTCGACTGCCATGCCAGTCGACGTCAAGTCACCCCCATGGCGATCAAGGAAATCAGCACTCCAGGAGTCCTTCATGCCGCGGCAATCGGACTTGACCTGGGGCTGCTAAAGCTAGCGTGCACAAAAAATGTGATGATGTGGAGTGGAGGAGGTGAGAACGTCTTCAGGGAGTGTGTGTGTGTGTGTGTGTGTGTGTGTGTGTGTGTGGTGTGTGTGTGTGTGTGTGTGTGGGGGGGGGGGGGGGGGGGGGGGGTAGAAGTAGGACCCAACCCTCCTCCTTCCTCTCCTCCTCCAGAATACCCCCCTCCATTCTCCATCCCCTCGTCGTCATCCTCTCGGATCTCCTCAACCTCTCCGAACAGCACCCCTATTCATGATGATAGCAAATCTGAGAAACGCAGGCATGCGGATGCCATGAACTCCATCTAGGATACCAAGAGCATCGAGAGTCAAATCAGCACCAGTACACCTAGATCTTGGAAGTACTTTGGGAGCAGATCCACATACAGCCTTCGCGAAATATGACAGAAACCAGCGTCGGACTTCCTTCTCCTCTCTCGGAGCCCCCATGGTCCAGCGCCCATTAACATCAACATCCTCCCAGTTGCCATTCGCAAGAAACGAAATTACAGCCCTGCGTCCGAGGTTGTGCTTCCCACTGCAGAGTCAATCAAGTACAGCACGCTGGTGCACACGATACCAAGAAGGGGGCACACCATCAATAAGACGTAAACGCTCACCAATGATATCTCGGACGACTTGTCGAAATACCCTCATCGCTCCAGGCTGATTGAGAGCAAGACTCCAATTGGCAATGGAAGAAACATCAGCATCACGAAGTTCAGCAACTTTCTTGTTATTATTAGCCCACCTGTGAGTATGACATGTGGCATGCAACGTGGGGTACCCATTAAATGTCGAAATGCACTCCTCAGCTTTTCCAACGGCAGAGTCACCATCAATGCAAGATAGTCGGATGTTCCGCTGAAATCCGCAGCCGCGCCCTCCGGCACGGAATCGGTTGTTCCCTGGTCGTCAGACTTCCCCTCCCAGACCAACGATTTGCCCAGCAGCAGCCCCAGCAACCCTTCAGGAGTCCCAGCAGGCCCACGCCGTATCTCATCGCTGCTCCCTGAATGAATGCTCTGGTACCCAGAAGCCCTCCACCAACCTTGAAAACGCATTCCGCCCAAGGAGGGGAGTGCGCCAAAACCACCCAGCCCCAGAGCCCCCCCCCCCCCCCCCCCCCCCGAGACTCCCTCCAGCGCCGGGAAACCGCAAGAGGCCACGCGAGATTCCCAGGGGGCCCCCAGACGCCCACATATACCTTCAAGACCCTAGAAGAACCGAGCAGATCCCGAAACAGTTCCAGGAGGCATCCGCCATAGCTTCAGAAGCGCCTCGAGAGACCCCCAGGCGACATGCCACAGAACACCCGAACTCACGTTCCTTCCACTCTGGCACGGTAGCTGGATTTGCCGAAGGCAGTGATATAGATTCTGACATGGGCCTAAGTCGGGCTCCGTTCGAGAAAGTGCTTCCACATAATCTTCTGCCGACGTCGACGCCAAAGCCTGCACTGGGGCGAAAACATCGAACGTCACCAACACATACTCTCCAGAACGCATGTGGAATAATGTTGAGACCCGCCACTCTGATTGAAGCAACTTCGCAGGCACCGAACCGTACGATTCCATTCTCAAAAGATCAGCCAAGAACTTCGGAATATCGAAGAAATCCGCAGACGTGTCGACAAGTGGCCCAGATTTAGATGACGTGTTGGAGTCCTTGACGTTGATTCTCATCGGAGTCTCATCGTTACGAACCTGCTTCACCAGAAGAACGGGCTGACCACCATCTCGCACCACAGATGTTACCACCTTTTCAAGAAGTGACGTGTGCATATACTTCTGCAGAGCGAGGCCAGCGGCAGCCAGCTGAATACGTCGAACAGACGGTTGATGTCTCCCCACTCCAATCTTGTTGGCAAGAGCAACTGAGCTCATGAGAAACTGTTCACCATAAAATACATCATCTCCCTGAGCCACAACATCACCGACAAGTTTTTTTGGATTGCAAGTCGCACGAAGACCAACACCGATCTGATGAGTAAGATTGTCAACTGGTGCTGCAACGACTATCGCAAGATCGTCTGCCAGAACATCATCATGTGAAACGGGACGGCTGGCAACAGCATCTTTAGCGACGCTACCGATACCAGCACTGACGTCGCCATCGCGATCGAGATCTGCGTCTGCTGGCGCTGGCGTCGGGAACCCCAGAAGACCGCCGCCATAATCGATGAGACCATCATCGGCGTGCTCTTCACCGCTTGGCGCCTCAACGAGCGGCGCATCCAGGTCGGCATCGGGGCTGGAATCAGAAACATCACCGAAAGACGCGTGACTAGACCAGGACCGTCGAACATTGCCTCCAGCCGAGGAAGCCCACGACGCCCTCTGGCCGCGCAACGGTGCCGATGCTGCGCCCCAAGACTGTTTCCGTGCATTCTGCTCCGAGCGAGCTGCATCTGACTTGTGGCCCCAAGATTTTCTCATCGCCCACGCGCGTCTGCACGGCCGAGAATACCACGTGTCGCACTCGAGGCGGATAGCAGCGGCAACAACCGCCAAGTGGAGAAGAATCAGAACCCTCATCCAATCCACTGAGAATGATATGGGGGCGGCGAACCGCGAAATAATATGGAATGCGCACGGTGCGCGAACACTGGGCAAAAAAACTGGAATCGAGATTCTCGAAGAAGCCAGCTGGTTTGATCCACAACGGCCGCGGACGCACAACCGCAGAACGACGAAACCCGTAGATGTGCACAAATCGACATCGGAGCCCGTGTTTGAGCTATATTTGGGCACGCGATGCACACCATGACATGTCGCACCCGCGCGTGTCCGAGCTGGATTTCAAGACCTGGGCGAAAGGATTTCGGGGCCGCGGACGACGGCGAGCGGAAACATACCACCACATCCCTGTCAATCTAACACGAGCTGACGAGCGAACCGTGGCGAGGCGCCCCCAGTCGCCCTTTGCCCCCGTGGCAGCGCTGGCGGCGCGGCCCCCTTTCTGAGGGCCGTCGCAGTAGCAGGATTGCCGCGGAAACAATCGGACCAAGAACGCCAAACGCCAGGGAAACCCGATTGCCTTCTAGCGGGGCGGAGCGGGGGGCGACGGGCGCTACCCTGGGAAATTGTGGCAAAATCAAGAAGGCCCCCCATACCTTGCTTCTGTACACATGAGAACATTTGCCAGGCCCTGTCGTGCTAGCTAACCAAGACCACCCTGATTATGTTGCCTTATCTTCCTCTTCCTGATCCCCTTCCTCCATTTCCTCCTCCTCCGCCTTGCAGAATATAAAAAACAAACGACAAAACAAAATCGCACCCCCCTCAGCAACCCAAAATCTGCACCCTTGCCCTTGTGGCCGAATGATTCGATACTGACTGAGGGAGCACGCGCGCCGCAGAATGGTCACAGCCAAGTGTCTCCTTCCGCGCGCCCACCGTCACCACAAGAAAAACTGACCCCGCCGCGCGCTCGCCCAGCCAAACCCCCCAACCCCTCCCGCAGACCACCAACCCATGGAAAGAGTCCCCCCCCCCCCCCCCCCCCTACACCCCCCCCCCGCACGCGCGATGCCAAACGCGCGCGCGCGCAAGCCCGCGCACGCACTCAGCCGCCACGTGCAACAACAGCACTTGCACGCACCGCCACCACAACGCGAGCCCCCCCACGACCGCCAAACCGATCCCACCGCCACCCACAAACGCACGCCATCCCGCACAAGCAGCGCGCGCCGATCGCGCCCCCCCCCCCCCCCGCCCGACCACCACCCCACGCGACCCTACCACGCCGCGAGCCCCCCACATCCCGACTTCGAGCGGAGCCAGGCGCTTGAGGACAAGAGCGCAGAACGCGCGGTTGAAGGACCCATGTCTAGTGGGAACGCGCAGGCCCCGCAAACAGAGGAACCATGGCCCTCGACCGCGCACGGCAACGTGAGGCATTGCCGATTCCAAATTGGATGGAGGGTCCTGAACTTTTCAACACAAGCGCGCACTTTGTTCGTGCGCAAGGTGCCCAGGCGAACGCCTGCTGGGCACGGGGGCGACGTCGAAGGCCCATCGCAACTTGCGAGAGCGTTGGCCGCAAGGTTCAGGGCAAACATGAAGCTGCGAACCCAAGACGGTGCCAGGTCGACTGCAGGCGATGCAGCCGAACCGCAAGCGTTGCCCCTAAACCGACGAGGGCGTTAAATGCATCGCGCGGATAATGCCGCAATGGCAGCGGGCGCGACTTCAACGCGCGCGTTGATCCTGCAGGGCCCTGCACGCCGATGGGTGAGCGCATAGGAAAGTAGCTGCAGCGAGTGCCGTCTACTGTGTCGACCATTCGCTTATTGGCAGGAGGAGGGCGAGTTCTCGCAACTAGTTGGCGTACATTGCATCAGCGACGAGCGCGTTGCTACCTCGCGTCGGAATCGCGCGGCCCCTATTCAATCTGCCGAAACATTTCACTTCTGCAAATGGACCTACTAAACGGCATCTCGTTTCCGCGGCTGACCATTTCTCGCGGAAGGGTTTGTAGCCGAACGTCCCGAAGAAGGTCTTGCCCCCTCGCGTTCATGCGGTGGTCGCGCGAGCAGAGCAATCTTGGCTCTCGCAATTTCGAAAATCGCGTAGACAATTTTTGTACAATTTGATGTTTTCATGAGTTCACATTTGTTTCGTATTTGTTTTATTTTTTTCATAATTCGGCGATTCCTACCTGAACCCCTCCTCTCTGGGGCGTCTTCCATCACAAGTCCGGACGGGGGGGACGGAGGGTTAGAGCGCCTAGGATGGCTCCGAGAGGGCCTCCGGTGCTCCAAGATGGGTTAGTATAGCCGAAGGTGGCTCAAGATGGCTTTCGACGTACCTCCAGGAGGCCCGACGAGGGCCACAAGACGGTTCCAAGTGCTGTCGGAGCCCCGCAGGACTCCCCCCCAGAGGCCAAACTCATTCATACACCTGAAAAACAAATAAATGATGTGTGCCGTTTCTCACTTTCGCTTCCGATGCGCCTTGGAGGCCTCAAGATGGCCCACGAGAGCCGCAAGAGGGGCCCACGAGCGCCCAAAGAAGACTCCAAGAGGCGACGTGTGGTGGCCCTAGGGGGCGGAGGCAAACCAACGCCGTAGAAGATGGCCCGAAGAGGCCGTCGGGGCCTTCAAGAGAGCCCCAAGAGAGCCCCAAGAGGGCCCCAAGACGGCCCCAAGACGGCCCTGAGAGCGCCCAAAGAGCGTCCCACAAGGGCTCCAAGAGGCGGTTTGCCACCTCCTCCTCCTCCTCCTCTTCCTCCTCCTCTTCCTTCTCCTCCCCTTCCCCCCCGCAAGCTCCAGGGATGGCCCGAAGAGGCACCCGGCCAAGACGCCCCAATACCTCACATGTAAGACTTTGTTCCAGCAGGTTTTGTGCTCTGAGGCTTGGAAAGCGCCTCAACCCCTGTCGGTCCTTTTTGGGGGCACGCCATCGGAAGGGTAAGACTTGCCAAAGACTCCTGCAGGCGGCCCCAGACCTCTAAGAGAACGGTCCCAAGCTCCTCCAGCAGGCCTCCAGCATGCACCGAGAGCAGCCACAGGACGCCCCCCAGCAAGCTCCCGATGACACAAACCACAGAGAGAACTGCGGGCTCACGTTTGGATGCATCAGTTTTGATTCCTGGCACTGCCAGGCGGATCGTTGAATGCCGACTGGCTCTCCGATAGCGCGTATCATTCGATGCCTGCCGAGTCCCGGCCACTGGCGGCGATCAAACTGGAACGCCCGCGCTGGGGTCGCCGCTGCGCCGTGTTAACGCGGTGCGAACTTGCAGGAAGCATCCAGTTGTTGCTTCGTTTGCTTTGCGCGTTGGTGAAATCACTTTCGGATCGGACGAACGGGTGGGATAGTAAAGGGGCATAAGAGTCGCTTGTGCGGGGTGCCGGGTGCGCCGGGTGCGCCGGGTGTGCCGGGTGTGCCGTGTGCCGGGTGCGCCGGGTGCGCCGGGTGCGCCGGGTGCGCCGGGTTCGCCAGGTGCGGGGTGTGCCGGGTGGTGCGCCGGGTGGTGCGCCGGGTTTGCCGGGTGTGCCGGGTGTGCCGGGTGTGCCGGGTGCGCCGGGTGCTGCGCCGGGTGCGCCGGGTGTGCCAGGTGTGCCGGGTGCGCCCTGTGCGCCAGGTGCGCCGGGTGCGCAAGGTGCGCCGGGTGCGCCGGATGTGCCGGGTGCGCCAGGTGCGCCGGGTGCGCCGGGTGTGCCGGGTGTGCCGGGTGCGCCGGGTGCGCCGGATGTGCCGGGTGCGCCGGGTGTGCCAGGTGCGCCGGGTGCGCCGGGCGCGCCGGGTGCGCCGGGTGCGCCGGATGTGCCGGGTGCGCCAAGTGCGCCGGGCGCGCCGGGTGTGCGGGGTGTGCCGGGTGCGCCGGGTGCGCCGGATGTGCCGGGTGCGCCGGGTGTGCCAGGTGCGCCGGATGTGCCGGGTGTGCCGGGTGTGCCGGGTGTGCCGGGTGTGCCGAGTGTGCCGGGTGCGCCGGGTGCGCCGGGTGCGCCGGGTTTGCCCCGTGCAGGAGACTTTGCTCTAAAGGGGAGTTGAGCGACTCAACTCACGTACGTCGGCGCTGAAGACGCCCATGTGTCGAGGAAACCGCTTGGCGGCCGGGCCGAAACCAGCAGCACGCAGCAAAGACTTCGCAAGCGACCCCTCTCCTATTCCCCCCCTCTCGTCCCACTCTTTATGCCGCGCCACTACGGCCGTTGAGAACCCAAGACTGCTCTCGGATGAGAAAGCCGCCCGGCTTCCGCGCGTCAGCCGCCCTGCGGCCGCAAACCGCACTTCAGCATGGCACACGACAACAACTCCTCCTGCTTCTTCCCGGGACCAGCCGCGGCGAGGGCACAGCCGGAAACCGATCGAGAGCGACACCGAGACCGCACCCGAACGAAACCAGACCTGCCGACGCAGCGAAGGCGCAATGCCGCCGCAGCCGACCGAACCGAGCCAACCGAGCGCAGCCGACTGCGACGCAGCCGAGCCGACCGAGCCGCGGACACCCGTTGTCCTCCGCATGGCGCAGGCCCGCCCGTGCGGCCCCTCCGCGCCGCAGCAAAGGGCGATGGGGCGGCCCGCCTCCGGCTTTTGCGTCGTCGGACTGCGGCATGTCGCCTCGGGGGGTGTGAGGGGCTCTCCAGGGCGCGCCCTCGAGGTCGCCCGCAGCTTGAAACCTTCCGCCTCGCTCGCTGATTCATCGTCTTGGTCGTCTTACCATAAGGGCATTGCTCATATCATGCACTGCTGATCAACCTGGAGGCGACAGTAAGAGTCGACACCATAAGGAAGCTGAATCACCCAACAACACATTCCTGCCGACAGCCTTCACAAAATGCATCAACTAATGCGAGGCATCTCTACGCATCAAGATCCGAAACAAGCCCAGACGTGCTCGCAGGATAGACATCGATCTTTCGCAAAGAGAGGCAACAACATCGCCACTCGTAGCCTTGCTGGAACGCAGACGGCTTGCCGGGCTGTTTGGCTTCGGAGTTCGTGGTCTGAATTTTCTTGCTGATCTTCATCATCAGCTCTTCGTCCTGTCGGCGTGATGCGCAAATGGATCGGACAGGACGGGGGGACTCTGGTGCCCGGTGCGGCGCGCGTGTGCAAACGCAGGCTGGGGATGACCAGACCCTAGCATGGCCGCATAAATTGGGCAGGCCTTGAAAAAAGATGATCCTGGCGAAGGACCCAGACTTATTCAATTGTGAATGGCGCAGCTGTGAGTATGGTCTCCGGTGAATTCCCCCATGGGGCGAAGAGGCGGGCTAGAGCTATGCCGACATGGGGTAGGGGAGGTGTGGGCCGTATGTGGACCGTGCAGTTGGGGCCTTCTGCGGAGCTCCCTATGGGGCCACGAAGCGCGCGAGGGGTGCCCCGAAACGGGCGTGAGGCCCACATGCGAACGCTACATCTGGGGCCTTCGGTGGAGCTTCCTGTGGGGCCACGAAGCGCGTGAATGGTGTACCGAAGCCCTAGTGACGCCCACATGCGAACAATCCCGCTGGGGCCTTCGTTCGAGCTCCTTGTGGGGCCACAACACGCGTGATGGATGTGCCGACTTGGGCGTGACGCCCATCTGCGAACGCTCCCTCTGGGGCCTTCGGTAGAGCTCACTACGGGGCCTCGAAACATGTGAGGGGTGCGCCTGAACGGGTTTGACGCCTGCACGTGAAGACTCCCTGTGGGACCTTCGGTGGCACTCCCTCTGGTGCCATGAAACGCGTGAGGGGCGTCCCGACACGGGCGTGGCGCCCACATGCGAACGATCCTTCTCGGGCCCTCTGTGGAGCTCCGTATGTGACCACGAAACAGGTGAGGGGTGTGCCGGAACGGGTGCAACGCCCACACGCGAACGCTCCCGTTGGAGCCATCGGTGGAACTCCCTCTGATGCCAAGCAACGTGTGAGGGTCGTCCCGAAGCGGGCGTGAAGCCCACATGCGAACGCTCCCTTCTTGGGTGGAGCTGGCGTGACGCCCACATACGAACGCTCCCTCTGGGGACTTCGGTGTAGCTCCCATATCGGGGCACAAATCGCGTGAGTGGTATACCGAAGCGGGCGTGACGCCCACATGCGAACGATCGCTCTGGGGTCGTCGGTGGGGCGCCTTATGGGGCCACGTAACACGTGAGGTGTTTGCCGACACGGGCGTGACGCCCACCTGCGAACATTCCCCCTGGGGCCTTCGGTGGAGCTCCCATCTGGGGCCTCCGATGGAGCTCCCTATGGGGACACGCAGCTTGTGGAGGGTTGTGCCGACTTGGACATGCGGGGGCAAAGGAAGAGGTGGGAGGATGGAGGAGAAGGGGGGCAGAGGAGAGGAGAGGAGAGAACGCTGGGCACTAGATTTTCAAAAAGCCCAGCACCACACGATGGTCGGGGCATACGGCATGCCCCTGACAACATAACTGATCTGGCTGGGTCGGTTCCCATGCACGGCTCAATCGACTTTGGTCCTAACGTCTTCATCACGTCCCGTCGCCCAGAAAAAAATTAGCCTGACGAAAGACCCAACCATACGTAGTTGTGAATACCGCAATTGTGGATATCGTGGGGGTTCCTTCTCCTCCTCCTCCTCCTCCTCCTCCACCTCCTCCTCCCTCCCTATGGGACCACGAAACGTGTGAGGGGTGTGCCAAAATGGGGCGGCGGCGCCATGCGAGTTGCGCCACTTGGACCTGAGATGGAACTCCCTGTGGGGCCACGGAACGTGTGAGGGGTGTGCCAAGATGGGGCGGCGGCGCCATGCGCACTGCGCCACGGGGACCTTAGCTGGAGCTCCCTATGGGGGCACGAAGCGTGTGAGGGGTGTGCCGAAATGGGGCGGCGCCGCCTATGGGGCCTCGAAACGTGTGAGGGGTGTGCCGAAATTGGGGGTGGAACCGCATGCGAGCGCAGCCACTGGGGCCTTCGGTGGAGCTCCCTATGGGGCCACGAAGCGTGTGAGGGGTGTGCCAGAATGAGGGGCGGAACCGCATGCGAACGCAGCCACCGGGGCCTTCGGTGGAGCTCCCTATGGGGCCACGAAGCGTGTGAGGGGTGTGCCACAATTGGGGGTGGAACCGCATGCGAGCGCAGCCACCGAGGCCTTCGGTGGAGCTCCCTATGGAGCCACGAAACGTGTGAGGGGTGTGCCGTAATGGGGGGTGGAACCGCATGCGAGCGCAGCCACCGAGGCCTTCGGTGGACACGCCCTGTGGGGCCACGAAACGTGTGAGGGGTGTGCCAGCGCATGCCGCAGAGCTCCCTATCGTGTGCCGAACTGTGGGGCGGTGGAGCTCCCTGTGGGGCCACGAAAAACGTGCAGCCAGGCGGTGCCGCGTGTGAGGGGTGTGCCGAACTGGTGCGGTGGGCGCATGCGAACGCAGCCACGGGGGCCTTGGGTGAGGCTCCCTATGGGGCCACGAAACGTGTGAGGGGTGTGCCGAAATGGGTGCGGTGGGCGCATGTGAACGCAGCCACTGGGGCCTTCGGTGGAGCTCCCTGTGGGGCCACGAAACGTGTGAGGGGTGTGCCGAACTGGGTGCGGTGGGCGCATGCGAACGCAGCCACGGGGGCCTTCGGTGAGGCTCCCTATGGGGCCACGAAGCGTGTGAGGGGTGTGCCGAAATCGGTGCGGTGGGCGCATGTGAACGCAGCCACTGGGGCCTTCGGTGGAGCTCCCTGTGGGGCCACGAAACGTGTGAGGGGTGCGCCGAAATGGGTGCGGTGGGCGCATGCGAACGCAGCCACGGGGGCCTTGGGTGGAGCTCCCTATGGGGCCACGAAACGTGTGAGGGGTGTGCCGAATTGGGTGATGACGATGACGATGATGATGGTGGTGATGATGACGTCGATGATGTCGATGATGATCATGGTGATGACGATGACGATGATGATAATGATGATGATGATGATGATGATGATGATGATGATGATGATGATGATGATGGGAGGGGGGAGGAAGGGGAGGAGGAGGAAGGAAGAAGGAACGCGGGGCGACGTCTCTTCAAAACGAGGACCCAACACCACAGGATGGTTTGGAATAACAACAGTCTACCTAATACCGTGCCGCTCATGCCCCGCAGTCGCGGAACAAATAATGAGGGGGCGGCGGGGACGTCGGCAGTCTGTGAGGCTCTACAGGAGCCGCCCGCAACAGGCGCCTAATTCTTACAGATTGCACAGCGAGCCTGCCGCAGGCGCCGTTTTTTGTCAAAACAATGTGGGTGGGTCGCGGGGTGGGTCGCGGGCCAGGTCGAGGGGGGCGGGTCGCGGACGGGTCGCGGGGTGGGTCGCGGACGGGTCGCGGGGTGGGTCGCGGGGTGGGTCGCGGGTGGGTCGCGGGGTGGGTCGCGGGGTGGGTCGCGGGTGTGTCGCGGGTGGGTCGCGGGCGGATCGCGGGGTGGGTCGCGGGGTGGATCGCGGGGGGGACGACGCCAAACAACATCCACAACAACAACACCAACAACAACAACAATAATTTTAAGACTGTTCGCTCCTACCTGCTCACGTGCTAACCAATACGCATGTGCCAAATCCTCGGTACCCGCCCTTGTCGTCTTCGATCGTACCCCCTTGGGGGAAAATCTTCCTTACCTGCCACGTGTATTTAGTGCAGCCCCTAAAGCGAGGGAAGAGAGGACGGGTGGAAGGGGGAGGGGGAATAATGGAGCACGAGAGAAATTAGCAGGAGGGGGGGCAAAGAGCAGAAAACAAATGGTATAACCAGACGGGCAGATCGGGTGGGCAGACCCATAGAGGGCAGATCGGGCAGGCGGGCCCAGGCGACGAGGTCGAGCAGGCGGGTTGCTGAAGCGTGGGCCCTGCGTGAATCGCGAGGAAGTCTCGAACGATAGCGCGATTCCTAAGAACATCGTGAGAAAGCCAGCGTGGGCCACGAAGGGCATAAAATCCGAGGCCACAGAGGGCAGAC
Source organism: Prorocentrum cordatum (assembly GCA_963575745.1). Classification (NCBI taxonomy): domain Eukaryota; class Dinophyceae; order Prorocentrales; family Prorocentraceae; genus Prorocentrum; species Prorocentrum cordatum. The sequence continues at coordinate 15,125 of CAUYUJ010019519.1, read as the reverse complement.
GGGGCCGCTGAGGGCAGCACCGGGGCCACGAAGGGCAGCGAGGGGGCCACAAAAGGCGACAGCGGGGCCACGAAGGACATGCATATGGGGCCACGACGGGCGCGAACAAGCCGGGCCCACGAAGAGCATTCTTATACGAGGCCACAGAGGGCGACAGCGGGGCCACTGAGGGCAGCAAAGGGGCCACGAAAGGCAGCGAGGGGCCACGCAGGGCGACAGCGGGGCCACGAAGGGCATGCGTATGGGGCCACGGCGGGCGCGTGCGAGCGGGGGCCACGAAGGGCATATAACGCGAGGCCACAAAGGGCAGCGACGGAGCCACTGAGGGCAGCAACGGGGCCACGAAGGGCACCGAACCGAGCGAAGGCGACCGCGGAACCAGTACGGGCAGCGAGGGGCATCGAAGGCGGGCGAAGGGCAGCGAGCGGCGACTGCAGTCATTAACGGGCTGGTTGGGCGGGCAGGCCCCGACGGGCGGGTCGAGCGGGCGGGTCGTTGAAGCGTGAGTCCTGCTTGAACCGCCAGGCAATATGTATCGGGAGCGCGATTCCTGAGTAGGGCCGGCATCTGAATAAATGATGAGGAAATATAGAGCGAAGCGTCTCGGTGGTAAGTTACGAGGGAGTCTCAAGCGAGAACGCGATTCTGCAATAGATGGTCAAGAAGTATCAAGCGGGAGCCGTGATTTGGTGGTAAATTGCCAGGAAGTCCTAAGCGAGAGCGCGATTCTTCAATAAATTGTGAAGAATTATCAGGCGGGAGCCGTTGTTGTTGAAAACCGCGGGCCATCGACACAGTTTGAGTCTCAAGACTTTCCCTGATGTTATAACTAAAACCACGCGCGCGCGCTTCTCGCGCACTTAGGTTCTATCCGCGCCGAAGGAACTCGCATCGCGAGTTGCCAATGAGGCATGAATAGGCGATGTTGGAGCTTCTTTGGGGGCGATAATGGGACCTGCGGTAATCGTGAGGGCTTCTTCTACGCATCTTGCGCTTCCCTCTATCCGCCCTGGCACTGGAGGAGGAACTGAGCAAAGATGAGGGGTGCCCGAGTCTGGCCCCGTAGTACACGCCACCAGGGTCGAGCAAGGGTGCATCGAAGGCCGCCCCGCCCTCCGCGCCACGCATCTGGGGCCAAACCACTACGCAGCGAAGGCTGGGAACCCCCTCCAGGTCGCACCGGCAGGGCATGAAGTTCAATGACTTTGGCTTCCCGAGGGCATTATCAAAGAGCTTACTGGCCACTGCCAGCCGTCTGTGGGCCGTCTTGAAGCCTCTCGGAAGCATGCTGGATATGCGGTATTCGGAATATATTGGGCCATTTGGGAGCCGTCTTGAGGGCCTCCTGGGCCATCTTGGAAATCGCTTTGGGCCGTACTGGGATCGTCTTCACACCATCTTGGGCCATATTTCTCATAGCCAACGGATCACACGCTTGTGTCTGTTGGTTCCATCGCGTGGCTCCGGCCTCTTACCTGAGGCCTGGTAGCTGCAGTAGCAGCCACGCAGCCTTGAACTGCTACCAATAATTCGGCGGCACATGCTGCTCCTGCCCCGCGTCCATCAGCACGTGTTCAGATGCGACGTTTCGAAGCCACCAAAATATCTCCTCCAAGATTTATTTGCCTCTCTAGTGGAATCCGGTTCGCCACTCACGCGAATCGTGCCCCGGAAGGAGCTCCACCTGTGGAGCTCATGGGCAACTTCGCATGGCGCCCCCCCGCCCATCTCGGCACATGCCTCACACGGGTGGTGCCTCACAGGGAGCTGCACCTGCTGCGTCAGTGGGCGTGTTCCCGCGGGTGCATCCAAATTATTCGGCACACCCTTCACGCCGACCGTGACCACAACAGAGAGTTCAGCGCGCCTGCGCACGCCCCTTATCCGCATTGCCCCGCGGCGCGCAGTATATCAAGAGAGGGCCGCGCCCTGCGCTACGAGTGACTGCAGAAGGTTGCGCCCTTCACCAGGCTACTTGTTTGCTTCTACGGGCCTTCGGCTCATACTGCCACCGTGCTTGGGTTGTGGGTGGGGCCTTGGGGCCTCTTGGAGGCCTGCTGGCGGTCTGAGGGGTCGACTTGGGGCGGGGGGCTCGGAATGTGAAGGGGAGTTCCCCCCTTTGGCCCATCTCAGGCCGTCAGGGGCGCCTCTTGGACCGTCTTGGGGCTCTCTTGGGCCGTCTTGGGGCTCTCTTGGGGGCCTCTTGGACCGTCTTGGGGCGATCTTGGGGGCCTCTTGGGCCGTCTTGGACGCTGTCATACGCTGCTAAGACCAAAGAAGCGAGCATGCTGAAAATGTCAAGTTTCCGAAGGAAATGGGGCAATTTTGGGCATCTGGGGCGCTCTTGGGAGCATTTTTGAGCCTTCTTGGGGCGTATTCGGGGCCTCCTGGGGACTCTTCGGCCATCTTGAGGCCATCTTGGGTCGTATTGGGCGCTGTTGCGCCGCTCTTGTCGCTGAGTCGTGCTCCCTAGAACTCTTTTGGTCGGCCTGGGGGGGGGGGGGCCCAGGAGGCCCCGGGGGGGAACCCCAAAAGGGAGGGGGGGAGGGAAAATCCGGGAGGGTGTCCTGGCCCGGGGCCCGGGCTCCGGTGCTCTGGCATATTATACAGGGTGCGAGCCCTGGG
>CAUYUJ010019519.1:0-7500 GCA_963575745.1 Prorocentrum cordatum | reverse complement strand
CTTGGCCCCCGTTCGTGCGCGCCCGTTGTGGTCCCATGTGCACGCTGTGTGGCCCCGCTGTCGCCCATTGTGGCCCCCTCACTGTCCTACGTGGCCCAGTTGCTACCTTCAGTGGCCCCGTCGTTGCCTTCTGTGGCCCCGCATGATGTGCCCTTCGTGGCCCCCGATCGTTCGCGCCCGTCGTGGCCCCATGCGCATGCCCTTCGTGGCCCCGTTGTCGCCCTTCGTGGCCCCCTTCCTGCCCTTCGTGGCCCCGCTGTCGCCGTTCGTGGCCCCCTCGCTGCCCTTCGTGGCCCCGTTGCTGCCCTCAGTGGCCCGTATACGTATGCCCTTCGTGGCCCCCGCTCGTTCGCGCTCTTCGTGGCTCCATACGCATTCCCTTCGTGTCCCCGCTGTCGCCCTTCGTGGCCTACTTCGTGTCCTTGTGGCCCTGCTGTCGTTCTCTCTCGCTCTCGCTTTCGCTCGTCGTCGTCGTCGTCGCCGTCGTCGTCGTCGTCGCCGTCGTCGTCGACGTCGTCGTCGTCGTCGTCGTCGTGGTCGGTCCCCTGTTCGTCCCTCTCGGGGTCGGGTCGACTGTCCGCGGCCGCCCCGCCGATCAGCGCTGCCGCTGGCCAGGCCGACGGTCCGCGGCCGCCCCGCCGCTTGCCGGGGCCCGGCCTGCAGGGAAGAAAGGTATACCCCCCAAAAGGGGTTCGATCGAAGACGAAGAGGGCGGGTATCGAGGGTTTGGGAAATACGCTTTATTGGACACTCGAGCAGATACGGGCGAACAGTCTTAAAATGAGTGTTGTTGATGTTGTTGTTCTTCTTCTTCTTCTTCTTATTATTATTATTATGTTTATTGTTATTCTTGTTTCGGGGCCGGTTGTGGCGCACCCCCGAAACGCTTGAGCGTGAGCATAATTGTCAGAGGAAATGCAGCCAGAGCCTAGGCGAGAGCGCCAAAGCACATTCAGGGCATCCAACAATAATAGATGCTTAGTATTAGAGATTCAACAAGAATCCGCATCTCAGAATCCCGCTTCAGCCACGCACCCAAGGACAGTGAATGACCGTTCGGCCCTCTCACTCGGACCTAATACCGTGCGCCCATGCAAGATCAATACACCCACGGGTCTTCACATCCTGAACTGCACACGGAATCACAGACTCGCCTAACGTGCGCACCGTCGTGCATGGGGACCGTGCCGATCTGTATGCTCTAGAGCAGGTTCGCGCGCCCATGCGTCCTGATCCATACCTCGACCAGAAAGCATTCGCACATTCACGCATCAATTTCAACTACGTGTGCCCAGCGTTGCATGCAATACATGGAGATGCTTCGCGGACGAGACTTCAAACTAGTGTTCGGGATTGATTGAAGCACGTTTCTATCATCATTTCCTCAGGTGGGAACGAAACATCCGCGATGCGGCCATCCAAGCTCGGTCTGGACACGTCCGAAACTACACCGCTGGCTGCTGGAACCGACCTCTCAGGTCGCACCCGCCTGCGTATAGGATGCACCTGCATGCATGCACGGCCATGCGGGTACACATATCTCAGCACCTCTTCACGGGCGTCACAGCCAGAAGTCACAATAGCCAACAAATGCGAATCAAGGAAGACATCCCACCACCAATCTGGGCGGAGGTGGTTTGACGAGTTGGTTCTCCAAACCTATTCTTCCCCTAGGGGGCGGGGTTTACAACTGCACCGTCGTATATTCTGCCTACGCGTCCTGACCTGCTTGCCCGCTTGCCTGACCTGTATTGGCAAGCATCCCCTACTCCACTCGACCGTTCGCCAACCAGGGAATACGATCACCCTGCGACATGCATGACACAACGGAAATTCGACTCGCACGTTGCGGCGAAATCTGGATCGTGAGCGGGGCGGCCGCCGCGATCACGTGGCATGGGTTTTGACTGGGATGCCGAGGGTAAGCAGAACGAAATCTACCTCATTGATGGTGCACACACCATAGACCATGCTAGCAACCCCGCTCCCACGTTGCAATGGGTTTGGGCACGGACGGTCGGGGGGGTCGACGTAATGCCCGATGTGTGCTGGCACGTGCACTGGCGCACCTGGCACAACTGGCGCACTGGCGCATCTGGCACGGCTGGAGCAAGTGACGCCACGGATATCACGAGGAGCCCCCCCCCCCGCGAGGCAAACATCATATCAACACTGGTATGTGGCGTCTCGCCGTTTCGCATCCGATGGCCGCTGATGCATTAACATGGCTACAACATCGCCTACGAGAGCCCCGAGCTGTGGGTTCCAATGTGGCCACATGAGCGCCCAATGCCACATGACCAACTCAATAAGGCACCAAGTGGCCACGGAGCGTGTGAAGGAACCCCCCGAAGGGCCAACTTCATTAAAGCACATTCGCAAATCACTGGCTGCGGGTGTCCCGCCCTTTCGCTACCGAGGGGCCTCGGAGGCCTCGGGGTGGCTTCACGATCACCAAGAAGATCCCAAGAAGGGGCCAAGGAAGGCTCCCAAACGCCCCCAAGAACACCAAAACACAAAATACGGTACGATACGGTACGATACGATACGATACGACCACCGCTGCGGACATCGTCCGGGCCAGGCCTTGGCCTCAGAAGCCTGGCCAGACTGGACACCATGCAATGCTGGCACCCCCAAGAGCCCCAAAAAGGCACCCCACGAGGGCCCCAAACGGCAATGCTTCGGGCTCAAATGGGCTGGCACTAATCCCACCAGCCCTCTGGGCGTCGGTGGTTTAGGGGGTTTCCTCTTCCACCCCTCCTTCTTCCCCTTCGGGGAGGGGTTTATCATTGTTCCCTATTAATAAACACCCCCTCCCCCATTGGCCCAAGCGACTGGGGGGCAACCAGGGTCCATGACGACACCCCCCCACCATCCCTGTCAAAAAACAATACAGAGTACACTTGGCGGCGGCGGCGGCTGCGGCGGCTGCGGCGGCGGCGGCGGCGGCGGCGGGGGCGGCGGCGGCGGCGGATGCGGCGGCGACGGCGGCGGCGGCGGCGGTGGTGGCGGTGGCGGCAGCAACTGCGGCGGCGGCGGCGGTTTGGCAGCGGGGGGCGGCGGCGGACGGCGGCGGCGATTGCGGCGGCGGCGGCGGCGGCGGCGCGGCGGCGGCGGCGGCGGCAGGCAGCGACGGCGGCGGCGGCGGCGGCGGCGGCGGCGGATTGGCCCCCCGTAGCTGCCCATCCAAAGACAACTGATGAATATGCTGAGGCTCGGGCCAGACTCGGGTGCTACGTATGTGTGGGGAGGGCGGGTGGGAGTGAGCGAGACGGATTGCGGGCGGGGAGGGGGTCTTGACCCCTCCCCTACCCCCTCCCCATGGACCTGGACAGGGGTTCCGCGATGTGTCGGAAAGTCCAAAACGGCCTCGGCGAAGAAGCCAAGCTCATTGGCTTTACTAAGGTGTTGGCCCCATTTTAGCCTCCAGAGGGGGGGGCCATGATTAGTGACCCCCCTCCTGCGATCGATCTCACCCAAGATGGCCCAAAAATGGCCCCCAAGGCTCCCAAGGGTGCCCCAAGAGGGCCCCAAGAGGTGGCCAGGAAACCCCAAGAGGCCCCCAGGATGCCCCCAAAAGGCTCCCAAGAGACCCCCAAGAGGCCCCAAGAGACCCCCCAGAGGCACCCACGATGCTCCAAGAGGCCTCGGCGAGAATGCCAAATCACTAATTGTCCCAAGGATTTAGCCACATGTTGGCCTCTTTGGGGGGGGGGGGGGCACTGATTAAGATGACTCCAAGAGCGTCTGGGAGAGCCCAAGATGACCTCCAAGATGGCTCAATACATCCCAAAATGTCACATAATGGCTCCCACGATGCTCCAAGATGCCCCGAGACCGCTCCAAGACGGCTCCAAGTGGCCAAAGAGCAGAGTCCCCCAGGAGTCCCCGAAGAGGCCAAAATCTTTAGGTTTCCTCTCGTGGTTTGTGGGGGGTGGGGTGGGGGGGGGGGGGGGGGTGGTGGGCGGGTTGTGTGGGTTGGGTAGGGGGGTGGGGTTGTGGGGGGGGTCGTTTCTTTGGGGGGGGGGGGGGGGGGTGGGGGGTTTGGGGGGGGTTGGGGGGGGGGTTTTGGGGTTCTGGGGGATCGGTATTTTTTTTTTTGGGGGAACATCTATGTGCTTGGCTTTCTCTCATTTCCGCTGCCGATGGCCATCCGAAGCCTCAAGGTGGCTCCAAGATGGCCCAAGAGGGCCCCAAGAGAGGCTCAAGAGAGCCCCAAGACGGCCCCTAGAGCGCCTAAGAGCGCTCCAAGAGCGCCCCAACAAGGCCCCAAGAGGCGATTTGTTGGGCTCCCGAGGGGCAACGCTAACTAATGCTCGCTTCTTGTTTGATCGATGTCCTCCAGGATGGCCCCAAGAGCGCTCCCAAGGCCCCCAATAACGCTTCAAGAGGGCCCCAAGAGGCGCCCAGGAGGCCCCAACAGGCGCCCAAGAGGCCTCCAATATGCTCCCAAGAGACCCCAAAGAGGCCCCAAGAAGCTCTCCGAGGCACCCAAGACGCTCCAATAGGACTCCACTGGGGGACCCTTCTTGCGCGTGCTGCCCACTTCCCTGATCGAGGCAATTCCTCTGGGCATCGTTTCTGGATGGGCTGGTGGGGTTACTTGTTGGTCGCGGCCGCGAGCGAAGAACGCAGGCGGCGAACAGGGTGTCCGGGCCGACGGGCTAACCTAATTAGCTGCTGGGCGCAGCGCGAGCCGGCCGGGCCAGCTCACAGAGGCAGCTGCTGCGGCAGCGGCGGCGGGGGGCTGGCTGGCTGAACTGCGACGCCCAGGGGAGCTCGGGCAACGTGCAGCCCTGCGGCAAGATGCCAGGGAATTCTGTGTTACGCGCCGCGGCGCCAGTCCACCACGGTGAAGGCGCCTGTCGGGACAGGCAGAGATGAACCTGCACGCGCAATCCCCACAGACACTGCAGTGGGGAAAAGCTAGGTACACACTGGTCATGTCGCCAGGGGGCGCCAAGGGCCTGGGACGTGTCGACGGCGTAGACCTGCCTGGTCAGCTGGGACGGAACGAGGATGGAAGCACAGCGTCCGACGGAAGGCTGGACCACTCCGAGACGCCACGCACGTATCCAGCGGGGCGCGCCAGCCCCGAGCAAGTGGCAACGGACCGGCCCGCAGGCGATGGCGCCTGCGGGCCCGGCCCACGGCCGCACGGTCACGACGTGAACGTCGCAGAGAACCGCGTATTGCGCGGAGTGGAAGCCTGACTGGCGTGGATGGACGTCGCCAGCGCGGCCGGGGGAGCAGGCGCCAGGGGCGACAGCGCCGGGGGGCGATCACCCACGCTGCGATGCAGGGCCACGGGGTCCTTGACAGGCCACCCTGCCCGCGCGGGGCCCTCCTGCGGCGGAGGCGGCGGGGACAAACATCGCTGGCCGGCCACGTGGAGGGGCCCGCCAGGGGCACCCGGCGCCAGGAGAGAGAAAGGGAGAGGGGCGGGGCCCAGGGAGCGGCTGACGGCCGCACTGATTCGTATGGTAGTCCACGTCCAGCGGAACGCGCGGGGTCACTTATTGTTTCCAGGGTTGCGCTGCCGTCTAGCACCCACAGTGCCAGGACAATGTGCGAGCAGAGCTTCCCGACAGGTAGCACTGTCTACTATCGACCTGCTGGCGCCTGCGTCGGCGGCCTGCTGGCGTCGCTGTACCTGCACATATGCCCATGTTACCAAGGGTGCAGCTGACGGCTGCTCAGAGTTTAATAAAGCCAGGGAGCAGCTGCGGCTGCTACGAGAGGTAAGGACGCGCCGCGGAAGCTGTCGCGCTTCGGCCTTGCCAACGGGCCCGCCTGCAGCGCCGGGGAGCTGTCCCGCTCCTGCCGCGCGGCGGGGTTCAGCCAGGCACCGACGGCGTGTTCAGCCTCTGGACAAGTGCTGGACCCTACCCGGGCCTGCTTCCTGGCAGGGGGGGGGGGGAGTGTCGGTCTCGCCGGTTCCGCTCGGGAGGAGCTGCCAGGGGCGCGGCTGACGGCCGCCTGCACCATTCAAACTAGCTGCTGCCAGGGCGGCCAAGGGCCCCTACAGTCACGAGTCGGGGGCACAAAGGGGTGAGATGTGTCGGGCGCCGAGGGGCGGGCCCCGTCGGGGCGCCCGAAAGTGGTAGCGCGCGGGCCCGGCGCCCGCGCGTCGCCCGCCCGCGTCTAACCAGCCGCGGCTGTCTAGCTATGCTGCGCCAGGGGGGGGGGGGGCGGCCGCCTGCCCCAGCGATAGGCAGCCCCGAGGTATCACGGCCGACGGGCCCGGCGCAGCGAGGTGAAACGGGCCCAATGTCGCTCCGGCGCGCAACGGCGAGGGGAGCAGTTGCGCCGCCAGCCATTGCGCGCGGAGCGATGGGGGGCTGGGCGGTTGTGAGGTAACTCCGAGGTCAGCACTAGTAGCGGCGGGGTGGCCTCGGGGCCTGCCGTCTTGCAGGCCACTTCACCCGCAGGAGTCTGCTGCGCGGCGGCGGCTGACCTTCTCAAAGACGCTGCCGAGTTACTTCATGTCCACCAGCGACCTCGCTGTTCGGAGTCGCGGTGGTCGTCGCGCTGAGGGAAGCGCTTGCCCCCCCCTTTCCATTCGGCGTCGTCTTTGCCCCATGTTGACCAGCCCTGCCAGCCATGCCATTGGTTGGAGCGACCTGTGGGGCTGTTCACTGCCCAGGGGGCCTGGGTCTTTGACCGACCGCCCCTGCGGGTCTTTGTTGACCAGGGAGCCGGCGGGCCCCGACTGCCCGTTGCCCAGGGGGGCCTGCGATGCTCCACCGTGCCGCCCGGCGCCCTTCATGTGTTTGCGGCGGATGGCGTCCCAGTCTACTTCGAGCCCGTGCTCGTTGTTCATCCGGTGCGCGTCGAGGCCGGCCCGCCTCCAGGCGCCCATGAAGCTCGAGCATGCCTCGGGCGTGTTGAGCCGGGGGTTGTTTTTATAGTCCCCCTTGACATCGTTACCCTGTGCCGCGCGCCTGGACCACGCGCGCCATGCAGCGTTGAAGGCGCCGCCGAGCGTCTTCTGCAGACGCGCATTCTTGACATGGATCTCCTCCATCTTGTCCAGATCCGCGACTGCAGGGGGGCATTTGAACATGGGGCCGCCGGTCAGGGGATCTTTGAGGTCTCCGAACGCCCGGTGGTCGGCGCTGTTGCCCTTCCTGGGTTCCTTTCCTTCCCCAGCGTGCTGGTGGGGCTACTGTTTTGGTCGCGGCCGCGAGACAAGCATCAGGCGGCGAATGCGACGCCCGGGCCACGGGCGAGGCAAATTGGCTAAAGCAGCGGCGTCGGCTGGCCCCCTCAGACGGCAGCTGCAGGCTGAGTGACGCTGAACTGGCTGGCGCACTAAGCTCGGGCACGTGCGCTGGGCAAAATGACCAGAATTCAAATGGCCACCGCAGGACTCGCTTAGGGCCCGCGGACCTCAGTGGGCAGGTCACTGTGCAAGGTGAAGATGGGATGGCCACAGGGGTGAGTCGCCGATGTGGCGCCAGACTCCAAACGAACGACCTGCGTAAGCCAATCTGG
>CAUYUJ010019518.1:147445-178099 GCA_963575745.1 Prorocentrum cordatum | reverse complement strand
CTGTCATCGCGAATGCGACTACGACTGCGAGAACAGCAGAATTCGACAACTGGATTTTCATCTGAATCTTAAGGGGAATGCTTTCAGATATGCTTCTACACATCGCTGTTAGGTTGCTTTGCCGGGATAATTTGACAGGGATGGTGGGGGGAGGCCGCACCGGGTTCGCTGCGCATGCTCCGAATTTGGAGGCCAAGTGTGTTTTGTATTTACCTAACAGCTCTTGCTGATAGGTAAATGAGGCAGGCTGAGGCTGAGGCCGAGGCTGAAGGCAGACTGAGGCTGAGGCTGAAGCAGACTGAGGCTGAGGCTGAGGCAGGCTGAGGCTGAGGCAGAGGCAGGCTGATGCTGAGGCAGGCTGAGGCTGAGGCTGAGGCTGATGCAGGCTGAGGCTGAGGCAGGCTGAGGCTGAGGCCGAGGCTGAAGGCAGACTGAGGCTGAGGCTGAAGCAGGCTGAGGCTGAGGCTGAGGCTGAGGCAGGCTGAGGCTATGCAGCTGAGGCTGAGGCTGAGGCAGCTGAGGCTGAGGCTGTGACTGCGACTGCCGTTGCCACTGCGACTGCATCCGAATGCGACTACGACTGCGAGAACAGCAGAATTTTACAAACTGGATTCTTATCTGAATCTTTAGGAGCAATGCTTTCCAGCTATGTTTTACACATCGCTGTTAGGTTTGCTTTGCCGGGATAAATTACATAACAGCTCTTGCTGATAGGTTTCTACTGGTTTCAAAAGAGAGCATCATGACTCCTCAGGGGGGTCTGGGCGGGGACCCGGACAGGCTGCCGACCGCGGGCTGCCGCCGAAGCCGAAATCGCTTGGGACATCCTCGCAAAATCGCTCTTGGCGCTCCCAGAACTCCATTCCCGGGCCACATTTTGGATGCCCGGAGCCAACTGTAGGCCACTTCGTGCTCTTCGATTTCCCAGAACTCCATTCCCGGGCCACATTTTGGATGCCCGGAGCCAACTGTAGGCCACTTCGTGGTCTTCGAGTTCCCAGAACTCCATTCCCGGGCCACATTTTGGATGCCCGGAGCCAACTGTAGGCCACTTCGTGGTCTTCGAGTTCCCAGAACTCCATTCCTGGGCATGATTTTGAATGCCCGGAGCCAACTGTAGGCCACTTCGTGTTCTTCGAGTTCCCAGAACTCCATTCCCGGGCCACATTTTGAATGCTGAGGCAGGCTGATGCTGAGGCTGAGGCAGGCTGATGATGAGGCAGGCTGAGGCTGAGGCCGAGGCTGAAGGCAGACTGAGGCTGAGGCTGAAGCAGGCTGAGGCTGAGGCTGAGGCAGGCTGAGGCTGAGGCTGAGGCAGGCTGATGCTGAGGCAGGCTGAGGCTGAGGCTGAGGCTGATGCAGGCTGAGGCTGAGGCAGGCTGAGGCTGAGGCCGAGGCTGAAGGCAGACTGAGGCTGAGGCTGAAGCAGGCTGAGGCTGAGGCTGAGGCAGGCTGAGGCTGAGGCAGGCTGAGGCTGAGGCTGAGGCAGGCTGAGGCTGAGGCTGTGACTGCGACTGCCGTTGCCGCTGCGACTGTCATCGCGAATGCGACTACGACTGCGAGAACAGCAGAATTCTACAACTGGATTCTCATCTGAATCTTAAGGGGAATGCTTTCAGATATGCTCCTACACATCGCTGTTAGGTTGCTTTGCCGGGATAATTTACCTAACAGCTCTTGCTGATAGGTTTCTAGTGGTCTCAAAAGAGAGCAGCAGATGACTCCACAGGGGGGTCGGGGCGGGACCCGGACAGGCTGCCGCCGCGGCTGCCGCCGAAGCCGAAATCGGTTAGGACATCCTCGCAAAATCGCTCTTGGTGCTCCCAGAACTCCATTCCCGGGCCACATTTTGGATGCCCGGAGCCAACTGTAGGCCACTTCGTGCTCTTCGACTTCCCAGAACTCCATTCCCGGGCCACATTTTGGATGCCCGGAGCCAACTGTAGGCCACTTCGTGCTCTTCGAGTTCCCAGAACTCCATTCCCGGGCCACATTTTGGATGCCCGGAGCCAACTGTAGGCCACTTTGTGCTCTTCAAGTTCCCAGAACTCCATTCCCGGGCCACATTTTGAATGCCCGGAGCCAACTGTAGGCCACTTCGTGTTCTTCTAGTTCCCAGAACTCCATTCGTGGGCCACATTTTGCTTACTGGATGTCTCCGTCAGATTTCTCGCCACCCGATTCCCGGTTTGTTCTGTGTCGTCATCGTGCAGGGCAAGACGGCGGACCCAGGCGTCATCGTGCATTGGACGTTTCCGCCAGAATTTAGTACTTGTCGTAGCAGTAGTAGGAGGAGCAGGAGGAGCAGGAAGAGCAGGACGAGGGAGGCTCCTTACTCTTTCCTCCCTCCCCTTTCTCTTTTCATGTATGTACGGGGTACCCGACCCTTTATGACGTCCTCCGCAGGCCTGGGTGGTCCATTCAGGCCGCGGGGGAGGATAGGGGGCGGGGGGGTCTTCTTCTTTCCCTAAACAGCTTGATCCTCGTCGCCAGTACTGGGGAGGGGGGGTGCACCGTTCCCTCGGATGGGCACATCCCCCCCTCCGGGAGCTCTTCGCCGTTCCCTCGGATGGGCACATCCCCCCCTCCGGGAGCTCTCGATCCCATCTCTCTCTCTCTCTCTCTCCTTCTTTCTTTCCCTCCTCGAAGCAGCACTCTCAATATCGTCATCTTCAGGCGCTTGTGGTCTCACAGCAGTGTCTCGTTCGGAGGTTCATCCACTGATAGCAGAGAGTCGTTGGAAGCTCCCGGGCCCTTTTACTGGCAACCTACTTGTCCTTTGCCTCTGATAACCGCGTTTGGTTCAAAACGTGCCTCCCTGGTGGCCCTCGCCGGCCGCATTGCAATGGCCCTCGGTTCGCCGCGACACACGTCCGCAGCCTCGGCTTCTCGCGGTGCTTTTCCGTCTGCGAGGGAAGACCGAGGTTCGTCCGCAGCTTCGGCTTCTCGCGGTGCTTCTCAGCCAACGAGGGAAGACCGACGCGCGTCTGCGGCAGGCGCTTCTCAGCTTGCCAGGGAAGACCGAGCCTCGTCTGCGCCTGCTGCGGCCGTGTCTGCTCGGCGCCTACGAGGGAACACCCCCGCGGGAGGCATCGGTGCTTCCCACACTGCTGCGGGAAGCAGCGGTGCTTCTCAGCCTGTTGCGGCAGGGGGAGCAGGAGCTCTCGCCAAGCAGACGGCGCAGCAGCAAACAGACCCCAAGCAGGGACAGATGATCGAGGAGCTCATGCAGGAGGTGCGGGATTTCGGCCGCTGGCCAAAGGAGACTGCGAAGTGTAGCCCAGCAGAGCGGCAACTGGCCCACAAAGTCCGGGGAGCGCGGGAGGCGGATCAGTTCTCGCCAGAGGAGGAGGTCGAGCTCCAGGCCTTGAAGCAGGCGGAGTCGAAGACCGAGGAGAAGAAAACCGATGAGCTCATACCGCAGGTGCGGCAGCAGACCGAGGAGCTCATGCAGTAGGTGCGGGATTTCGGCCGCTGGCCAAAGGAGACTGCGAAGTGTAGCCCAGCAGAGCGGCAACTGGCCCACAAAGTCCGGAGAGCGCGGAAGGCGGATCAGTTCTCGCCAGAGGAGGAGGTCGATCTCCAGGCTTTGCAGCAGGCGGAGACGAAGACCGGGGAGAATAAAACCGAGGAGCTCATGCCGCAGGTGCGGCAGAAGACCGAGGAGCTCATGCAGCAGTTGCGGGACTTGGGCCGCTTGCCGAAGGAGTGGGCCGGGCGCGGCCTGGCAGAGCGGCAGCCGGCCGAGAAACTCCGGAAAGCACGGAAGGCGAAACAGTTTTCGCCAGAGCAGGAGGCCGAGCTCCAGGCCCTGCAGCATGCGGAGAGCGATGCCAGAGCAGGGGCTCGCATCACGGAGGCGGAGGCCCTTCCAAACCCCATGGAAGGGTTCGCTGAGGAAGCGGAGAGCAGGATCGACCAGGACCTGCTGATGCTCGAGAGTGGCGTCCGCACCAAGGCAATCCTGCGGCGCCTTGCCGCCTACAAGGAGCTTGTGTCCAGCCTCTCTGGGCAGCGCGAGGAATTCGCGCAGCGGCGCGCGGAGCGGGTGCGCAGGGCTTCGGCCGCTCCCGCGGGGAAGAGCTGCTGCGTTCCCGGCGGCGAGGTGGAGGGGGAACAGCTGCGCGTCTTCTCCGCCCGTCCCTGGATGACGGGGCCGCTCGTGTGCCAGCTCTGCGATTGCGACTTTGTTACAGAGGAGGACTTTGCGCGGCGTAAGCAGCAGGCCCACGCGGGCGAGGCCGAATGCCGCAAACGGGTGCTGCTCCTGATGGCGGAGGCCGGCTGCAGGCCGATAGCCGCCCAGGAAAAGAGGCTCATGGTGCAGAATTTTGCTCACTTGCAGCAATTCTGTCACCCGGGCAGCAAGGGCAACCGCTTCTCCGGCAACGAGGTAGTCCCCCGATGCGAGGCAGCGTGCGTAATCTGCGCGCAGAAAGATTACCTTGACCACCGCCGCAAACTCTGCCTCTTTGGCGCTGTGCCCGAGGAACGTGTATCCGAGCACTGCGAGGGCGCGGAGACCGACCAGGACGACGTGTCCGAGGGCGAGGCGAATGCGCGACCCGCGCGCACCCTGCTGCAGCACCGCGGGGTGTGCTACTTGCAGTCTCCGGAGCTCGTGCACAAGCTCCTTGACGTCGACAGGTACAGGCAGCGGTGGCCTTTGATACCGTGCGAGCAGCTGCGCGCATCCAGCGTGCATCATCCGGAGCATCCAAAGTGGCGGTGGCTGCTGCGCACCCGTAGAGTCTCTGTGGTTGCACCATCGGAAGCTACGGCGAGCGCACGCGGTGCTTCTCAGCCTGCTGCCGACAGGTCCGGCGGGGCTTCTCAGCCTGCAGACGAGAGGCCTCCGTGCGCAGGGGTCGGAGATGACAGCGCGTTGGTGTGGGCGTGCTGGGAGTGCCTCACTGACCTGTGCGCCAAGAAACCGAAGATGCCGTTAGTCGCCCTCGTGAACGACAACTGGATCGGCCGGGAGCTCGAGCACGTCCGCGGCGCTTCGAAGGCCACCAAGATGCTCGCGCCCCTTGGCCGATGCTGTTGGAAGCAAGTGCGTCTCGGCAAGGGCGCTCCAGATGTCCAGCAGAGGGGCATCTCGGGCAACGCCATCCTCTTCGCCCAGCCCATAGCGGAAATCCCATCCATGGAGCTGCCCCCAGCGCCAGGCGCCCTCGTGGACTCTCTGAACATCGTCTTCTCGGGCGCCGCGCGCAATCTCAGCAAGGCGCACTGGGCAACAGTCAAGCGCGATGAGTAAATGCGCATCGTGAGGGAGCGCAAGCAGCAGTGCGCAACCTTTTCCGAGGTGTCCGTCCGGGAGGACGGCGCCTCGACACGGCTGCCCCAGGACGGCGTGCCAGACCGCATCCAGGCCTGTCTGCAACCAGTGGACGGTGCCGACAAAGCTCCGGTACGTCTGTTCGGGCCAGCAGCCAGGGCGCCAGAGGTGGGAAGAGACGACGTGGCGGGAGATGAGTCTGACCAGGAGAAAGAGTCAGACCATGACGATGAGGCAACAGAACAACCTGACATGGCCTACCTGTATGAAAATGTGGCAGAGTGCACAGTTGCAGTGGATCCAGTGCATGACGTCGCTCCAGTCCGCATGATGCAAGCGTTGCAAGGCGCGCTGGCGGCGCTGCAGAAACAGGCAGCACGCATCGCAAATAACGAAGCGACACCGACAGTGGCAGACAGCAGCGGTGCTTTCAGCCTGTTGCAGACGAAGGCGGCAGGCATACTATGCACAGCATGGTTCTCGATGTGCAGACCGCTGCTCGTTCGTTTGACGATCGAGCGCAAATGGTACTGGAGACAGCGCGCGCAGGAGCAGACGCGTGCAGGGCGGTTGGCCCCCATTCCTTGTCGGTGCCTACGCACAAACCTTTGAGTTCCTTCGACAGCAGGTCCTGGCCGGCGTGCTTCGCAGAGTTCTGGTTCGGCGACGGCGCGCCGAACCTCCAGCGGGAGCGGCCCATGTTGTTCGAACAGGTCGCACGACGCCTCATCAATCTGGAGGAGCTCGAGTACTCTCTCGCGACCGACGAGGAGCCCTGCGAAGCAGCCTGCCAGAGTCGCTTCAACTCGCCGGAAATCATAGCGGTCCTCGGTGGCGTGAAGCGCAGGCTGCAGCTCTTGAAGGGCACCCGAGCGGCGATAGGCAGGAAAGGCTTCGGCACTGACCTTCAGATCCTTTCAGAGGCGTCGGCAGAGGATTTCATGGAGGCGCTGAACATCGCCAAGCCAGCCGACTGCGTCGGCTCTGCGATTTCACGCCCGGGTATGCCCGCCAAGGTCAAGACTGCCCTCAGGACGTTGCTACTCAGCACTTCCGATGTGCCTGGCACCGAGGGTCGGAAAACCGCACTCCGCTTCGACGGGCATGCCAACGACCCCAAGTTCGGCGCGGCCAGCTTTTTCGTCACACCGAACTTCGCGGACACGTGCAGCCCGTTAGTCCTCCAGCTTCACGAAGGGCCCGGAAAGCGGGGCCATTTGCGCATCCGCGAGGGCGCGGTTGGCGCGGTTGCCAGGGCTGCCGGTGCTTCTCGGCCTGCTGGCCCCGACCTGCGGAGTCCAGCGCCGACCATGCCTTCTCTGGGGCGTATGCGCCAGATTGTGGCAGCAGACCCGCGGGCGCAGGCCAAGTTCTTTCTGCTGCTGACCGAACTCCACTACCGCTACATCATCGGCTTGGAGCGCCTGCTTGTGGGCCGCGCAACGCTAGCCCGACAGGCTGTGTCAACGGAGGACGAGGTGGCAGCGTCTCTCCAGCCATGCGTGGCGCCAGGCACCACTGACGTGCAGGCGCCCTTCGAAGCACAGGGGCGGGGCTTCGCGCGTGGCCACGGCAAAGGCCACAGCGTCATCGGTCCTACGATGGCGTGGCTGCGATCCGCCGTGGTCGGAGGGCTGCGCACCGCCGCTCGGGGGCTGCGAACTGCGGTTCTTTCCACCGCCATGACCGTGCAGTACGAAGCTGCCAACGATCCCGCGCGGCAGCTGGGCCTTCCTGGCGTCGCGCCTGAGCCTTTCACGGCCAGGCAGCAGCGCCGGAGCCGCATGGATGGAGGCGAAGAGGACGGCACCCTGCGCGACGAGGTGCCGCTCGGCCCGCCGGTGGAGCAGCCGTGCCTCGTGGAGGAGCGCGCTCGCGCGGCCGCAGAGAACTGGATGCCTGCAGTCGGCGCTGCAGCGTACCGGGGCCTCCCGTTCACAGGGGCCTTCCAGTCCACGTTTCCGGCCTACCGCCAGCGAGCCAGTTTCGGGCAACTTGATGGAGCTCCTCAGCCTGTCATGCCAAGCAGTCATGTCAGCCTCTTCGAGACCAACGAGGATGGAGCGATTGTGGGAGTCCTCAACCCAGATGGCTCGCCAGCCTCAGTCGACGAGATCAACGCAGATGCGGGCGCGTGGGCCGCGGCATTCAGCCATGACTTCTTTTGCAACGTCTGCTCCAATCGCGAGCACGACTGCACCGAGACTTGCGTCAAGTACGTCAAGAAGACGCTCGAGGCCAAAGAGAGTCTGCGCTCGAACAGGACCCCCTCGTGCCGCTTCTGGTTCTTTCGCATCCAGCAGGTATGTCTCGCAGGCCGCGCCAAACGAGCACGTCGGCGCGGCAAGCCTTTGGTCCGGACTCCCTTCATCGACTTTTCTGATGACCGCAACCAACGGTGCCGCTGCCAGGTAAAACGCGATCAGCCGTTCAGGAGCTCCAGCAGCGACGTTTGTCAGGTGACGAACCGTTGCAACGTGGATTTCCAATTTTTGATGTGCGCGCCTGACGAATCCGCCGATGCAGCAGAAATGCTTGAGCCTGGTGCTCCTGCTCAGCCTGCGCAGGGCGAGCCGCCTGCGCCTGCAGCTGCCCAGCTGGTCAAGCGCAGAAGGCTCACCAAGAAGACAACCATCAAGAAAATCTTTGGCTCGACTATCGCTGTGCGCCGACCGCAACACCTCAAGTGGCTCTACGGATGTGGCATCCTTGCAGCCACGGGATGCGGCGGTCGTGGAGAGCTTCCAGGTGGCTTTCCAGAAGGCTTTCTCCATGGACTTCTACCTCGCGAAATACCAAGGCAAGATGATGGAGTCCATGACGCCACTCTTCCAATCCATGCTCGGCGGCATGCAGCGTCTGGAACAGCAGGAAAAGGAAGAGCAGGAGCAGGAGACTCGTGAGGTGCTGCGTGAGGGCGGCGCTGGTGGAGAGGACCAGACGCTGGCCAAGCGACCCCGCACGAACGAGGATCTCGCTCGCCGCGCTCGGCGAGTCTGTATCCGGCTAGCGTCGATGGCGAACCGCTGCTTCTGGCTCTCCACGACGGAAGTGGCGTTGCACATCCTCACGGGCGGCGACTGCCTCCAATCGCGCCATCATGTGCGGCTCTTCACGAGACAGCTGCAGTGGGCCTGCCAACAGTGCAAGCGCTTGCTGAACCATGAAGGCGTGGGAGAGCTGCAGCATAATGACCAACTGCCAATACGAGCTGTCCGCATCCAGATCCCTATCGCCGCCGATGAGGAGGAGCGCGCAGCTGGTGAACCCAGTGGTGCTTCTGAGCCTCCTGGAGAACTGTCCGCTGATGCTGACCAGAGTGGCGTTGCGGACTGCGAGGACATGCAAGCGTGCGCCTCAAGCACGAACACGGCCGACGACTACGCTCACAGGGGCCCTCGCCTGCTGACAATGCCGTACTACATCTACCGGATGTACGTCCGGCGAGTCCCGAAGCCGAGCCGCCTGAAAGCTGCTGGACCGAGATTCTTTTTCTTCGAGAACCACTATGTTATGGCTCCGCGGTACGCGCAGGAGGTCCGGTTGACGCGGATGCACATCCCCACCATCGACGGTTTCCAGTGCCCGACCTGGGCACAGGACCAGGAACAAAACTCGCTCTTCAAGGCCCTCCTCTTCGCGCCTTGGGCGTGCGAGGGGCCCCTCTCTTGTGGCAGCGTTAACCAGTACAGCCATATGTTGAGGAACTGCGCCTGCCCTGCCGTTCGCCCGCGCTCGTTCGAGCGGGCGCGGCGGCTTCGATGCGCGGAAATCCACGTACTGGCGGCGCGCGCGGACTCCAGGTGCCGCCTGGCTCGCAAGAGGCTCGTGCTCGCGGACGCGACCCTCTTCTCCGAGCTGAAAGAGCCCCGGGCGAACCTCGACGAGGGCGAGCTGGTGCTCCTCAGCCTAACGCACTTCGCAAAGTTCCAGCTAGCGCGGCGCATGCCAGTGGAGGCGGCACGGCGCATCCTCGCCTTCAGTGACCACCACTGCCGGTGGCACGAGGAACAGTGCACCCTGGCGGAGTACTGCGCGCACGTGGCGCGAGACGTGCTGGCGCGCGTGGACCTCGCGGCGGAGGCGCGGGTTAAGCCTCGGCCAGCAGCGTCTGCACACCTCGAAGCGGATGAAGACTCCGCGAGCGACGCCGAAGAGCTCAAGAAGCGGGCCCCGCTGGAGCTGGTTGACGTGGGCGGAGGCGGCGGCAGCGACGTGGAGGAGGAAGTGGGCGACGCCGCGATTACCGAGATCTCCCTGTTTCCGCTACGGGACCACGTCAGAGCAACCGAGCTGGCCCTGCAGCAAGACCAACTGCAGCGCTTGGACCAGAAAAGCCGCCTCAGCTATGCCGATAAACAGTTGAGGAACCTCAACCGAGCGTGCGGAGGCATGCTGCAGGCGAGCTTTGGACAGCCAGCCAGCAACGGCGCGCGAGAGCATCTGGGCACGCGGCTGGACGAGAGCTTTTCTGACATGCTGTCCCTTCAGCGGCAAACCATTGAGCTCCAGAAGAAGCAAGCGAGCCCGGATCCAGAGACCTTGCCTGATGCTGCTGACGACTGGCTACCCAGCGGTGCTCCGCAGCCTGCTGCTGAGGACGCGCAGCCGGAGCTCGTGCCGCAGCTCTTGGCCATGCAGGGCCCGGCGGCTGTTGCGTGGAAGCTTGTCACTGATGCCGAATGCACGGAAGAGCAGATTGACGCGGTATCCTTGTTCACCCTGTCCTTGCAGAAACGTTTTGACGCCAGGCCAGACAAGACAACGCATCTGCTCCCCGTGGTGTCCGCGACGGGCAACCACAGAGCGATCTGGCTCGGGGGGGCGGCGTCGGCAAGACACGCGCCCTCTCTAAAGTGGTGGAGCCGATGGCCATCGCGTACTTCGGCGAGCAGGGGTACCTAGGCAAAGCACAGTCCAATCACGCCGCGCGCAATCTCGGCCCGCGCGGGAGGGCGGTGCATTCCTCCAACGGTCTGCTCATGTCGGATTCCATGCAGACCGCTAGGCTGCGCTTGACGCCGCAGACGCAGAAGAAGCTGGACCGCCTCACCGGCACACTCGGCGTCGACGTGATCGATGAGCTGGGTGCTGTGCCGGGGCCCTTGCTGCATGCGGATGCGCTTCGCATGACCTACAGCAGGGCGTTGCGCTACAACCTCGACCCCGCGAAGTACATGCGCCCACAGGAGACGTGGGAGCGTATGGCGGTGAAGATCCTCTGCGGGGACTTCTACCAGTTGCCGCCGGTCCCCGCCAGCGCCTCCCTGCTGGCGCCTCGCACTAACCAGTCCTACGAGCACCAACAGGGTAGGAAGTTGCTCGCCGACTTCGAGTACGTCATCGACTTTGTGCAGATGCAGCGCTTTACAGACCCGTTGCAGCTCGAGGTCCTCCACGCCATGAGGACTCCCGGCGGCAAAAAGATCTCTGACGAGAGCTGGCAGGCGATCGTCAAAACAGAAGTCGTTGTCCCCAGCAGTGCTGCTCAGCCTGCTGCCACCAGCAGCGAAGCCGCTCAGCAACCTCACTGGGGCGACCGCTTGCGTGCAGCACGAGGCTGGTACGAGTCGGCATATGAGTGGCGCATCGTCTCTTACGCCATGCATGCGCAGGCCAAGCTTGATGCGCACGACGCTCGCCAGCTGCTCTTCTACGTGCCGGCAATCGACAGACCAGCTGCGCGCCTCGCGAAACCTGACTTCGACGAGATGCGCGCGGAGCCCAACATCGGCGCTACTGCAAAAATGCCAGGGCTGCTGCCGCTCTTTGTCGGCATGGAGGTCATCCTGACGGAGTCTGTTTTGCCGCCTAAGTATGTCCGTGGCGCGCCGGGCAAGGTGGTAGGCATAGAGCTGCGCGCTCTGGAGCCTTCGGTGGAGGGCCGTCCGTCCATCGTCTCCGATGGTATTGTGCTACTCCGCTACATGCCAAAGGCCGTCTATGTCAAGATCGACAACTGCGATGAAATCTTCTTGAAGGCCGCGCCAGTGACAGCTGGCAGTGCTTCTCAGCCTGCCGGCCCCGACCTGCGCGGAGTGCTCGCGATCACTCCGCTGGCGCGCCCCTGGAAGTTCAAAGCGGCGACAGGTGGTCCGGCCATCGCGGTTTCCAGGACGCAGTTGCCCGTGCTGCCCAAGAAGCAGGGCACTCTGCATGGCGTGCAGGGCAAGACGGCGGACCCAGGCTTCATAGTGCACTGGACTTTTCCGCCGGGACTCAAGAAGGAGTCCATTTGGCTGGCCTGCTACATCAGCCTCTCGCGGCCCAGGAGCTTCCGCCAGCTCTTGAGTCGCGGCTTGCCTGACCGGAGCATCATCGAATCCGGCCCCCCCGAACAAATCGCCAAGGCCTTCGCCGAGCTCTTCGCGGACAAGATTGCCGCGACGAAGATCGCTTGCGCGAAAGCCCGAGAAGAGCTAGGCTGGCCTGCGCGAGCTTGAGGAACCGTGAGACACAGAGTGTCTTGGTGCCGCTGCTCAGTCCGATCGCTTGGTGCTTCTCAGCCTGTACTCGCGTGTTGCTTCTCAGCCTGCGCTGTTATGTATCCGTGCATCGTGGGATTCAGGGTACCGCCGTTTGCATCCTGCCTGCAGTGCTTCTGCTCTGCCGAGCTTGCTGCTCCGAGCGTGCGTTCGGTTATTTCTCTGCTTGCTTGGCGAGTTCTTGTGCGCCTTGCAGATAGCCAGCGATGTTTACCTTCAGCCTCTCGCCTTGCAGCCGCCGCTGACATGCATGCGTCTGCGGTGCTTCTGAGCTCTCAGGTCCTGTTGTATCGCTTCACGGAATGACTCACTTGAGCCCGCAGCGCTTCTCAGCCTGCCATTGCTCTTGTGAGTGCTTCCAAACAGCGTTGAGTTCAGCGCCGACCTAGTTTTTATAGTGGATGCTCGTATCATCTCGTTTCTAGACGCTTCGATGCTACGGCGGTCGGCCGTTGATCGGTTGATAGCAGTGTCCCATTCCGCAAAACAATCTATTGATAACAGTGCCTCCGTTGTACCAACATCTATCATATCAGCCCCGCATGTGACGCCACATCCATTGAACACATTTTTAACACTTCAATGACACATGCATTAGTGGCACGCATACGCTAGTGGACATAGAGAGAACGCACTTTCTGGTATTACCATTCGCCGGCTTACCACTACTACCATTACCATTGCCTTTGCCACTATTAGGCCGCTCGTATATATGCTTCTACACATCGCTGTTAGGTTGCTTTGCTGGGATATTTTTACAAGGGATGGTAAGGCGGGGGGCCAGCATTGACCCTGGTTGGCTTCTAGTCGGTTGGGGGAAGGGGTGTGTATTCATGGGGAACAGTGATCAAGATTCCCTCCCCGCCCGCAAGCCGTCTCGCTCACGTACGCCCGCCCTCCCAACACATACGTAGCACCCGAGCCTGGCCCGAGACGCAGCGTATGCAGCATTCGTCATTGGATGGGTAGCTACAGGGGGCGAATCCGCCGCCGCCGCCGCCGCCTCCGCCGCCGCCGTCGCCCGCCGCCGCCGCGCCGCCGCCGCCGCCGCCGCCGTCGCCGCTCTCCGCAGCCGCCGCCGCCACCGCGCCGCCCGCCGCCGCCGCCGCCGCCGCTGCCGCTGCAGCCGCGCCCCCGCTGCGGAATCGCCGCTGCCGCAGCCGCTGCCGCCGCAGCCGCTGCCGCGCCGCGCCGCCGCCGCCGCCGCCGCCGCCGCCGCCGCCGCCGCCGCCGCCCCCGCCGCCGCCGCCACAAGCGCCGCTGCCACCGCCGCAGCCGCCGCAACCGCTGCCCCCGCCGCAGCCGCCGAAGCCGCCGCATCCGCTGCCCCCGTCGCAGCCGCCGCAGCCGCCGCCGCCGCCAAGTGTACGATTTATGGTTTTTACCCAACAGCTCTTGTTGATAGGTTTCTAGTGGTCTCGAAAGAGAGCATCATGACTCCTCAGGGGGGTCTGGGCGGGACCCGGACAGGCTGCCGGCGCGGCTGCCGCCGCACTCGTTTTTTGCAAACAGTCACACACTTCGTGCTCTTCGACCTCCCAGAACTCCATTCCCGGGCCACATTCTGAATGCCCGGAGCCAACTGTAGGCCACTTCGTGCTCTTCGATTTCCCATAATTCCTTTCCTGGGCCACATTTTGGATGCCCGGAGCCAATTGTAGGCCACTTCGTGCTTTTCGACTTCCCAGAATTCCATTCCCGGGCCACATTTTGGATGCCCGGAGCCAACTGTAGGCCACTTCGTGCTCTTCAAGTTCCCAGAACTACGTTCCCGGGCCACATTGTGAATGCCCGGAGCCAACTGTAGGCCACTTCGTGTTCTTCTAGTTCCCAAAACTCTGTTCCTGGGCCACATTTGAGGCAGGCTGATGCTGCGACCGAGGCAGGCTGAGGCTGATGCAGGCTGAGGCTGAGGCCGAGGCTGAAGGCAGACTGAGGCTGAGGCTGAAGCAGACTGAGGCTGAGGCTGAGGCAGGCTGAGGCTGAGGCTGAGGCAGGCTGATGCTGAGGCAGGCTGAGGCTGAGGCTGAGGCTGATGCAGGCTGAGGCTGAGGCAGGCTGAGGCTGAGGCCGAGGCTGAAGGCAGACTGAGGCTGAGGCTGAAGCAGGCTGAGGCTGAGGCTGAGGCAGGCTGAGGCTGAGGCAGGCTGGCTGAGGCAGGCTGAGGCTGAGGCTGTGACTGCGACTGCCGTTGCCGCTGCGACTGTCATCGCGAATGCGACTACGACTGCGAGAACAGCAGAATTCTACAACTGGATTTTCATCTGAATCTTAAGGGGAATGCTTTCAGATATGCTTCTACACATCGCTGTTAGGTTGCTTTGCTGGGATAATTGATAGGGATGGTGGGGGGATGCCGCACTGGGTTCGCTGCGCATGCTTCGAATTTGGAGGCAGAGTGTTTTTTTTTTTTTTTTTTTTTGTTTTTTTTTTTTTGTTTTTTTGTTTTTTTCTCCTCTTCTTTTTCTTCTTCTCTTTATTTGATACGGATGGTAGGGCGGGCGGCCAGCATTGACCCTGGTTGGCCCCCAGTCGCCTTTGGGGGGGGGAAATGTACTATCAGGGAACAGTGATCAAGATTCCCTCCCCGCCCGCAAGCCGTCTCGCTCATTCCCACCCGCCCTCCCAACACATACGTAGCACTCGAGCCTGGTCCGAGACGCAACATCTGCAGCAGTCGGCATTGGATGGGCAGCTATATGGGGGCGAATCCGCCGCCGCCCGCCGCCACCGCCGCCGCCGCGCCGCCGCCGCCGCCGCCGCTCTCCGCCGCCGCCGCCGCCGCGCCGCCCGCCGCCGCCCCGCCCCGCCCGAATCGCCGCCGCCGCCGCCGCCGCCGCTGCCGTTGCCGCCACCGCTGCCGCCGCCGCCGCCGCCATCGCCGCCGCCGCCGCCGCCGCCACCACCGCAGCCGCCGCAGCCGCTGCCCCCGCCGCAGCCGCAGCCCCTTCCGCAGCCGCAGCCCCTTCCGCAGCCGCCGCAGCCGCCGCCGCCGCCAAGTGTATTATGTATGGTTTTTTGGACAGGGATGGTGGGGATAAGGCCGCATCGGGTTTGCTGCGTATTTGTATTACTATTATTATTACTACTTTTAGTATTATTATTATTGGTATTTGTATTGTTATGATATTATTATATTTTAGCATCACCGTCCTTACTATTATTATCATTAGTCGTATTATTCGTAATCGTACCATTATCATTATTATTATTATGAAATATTATTAGTATTTTGTTATTTTTCATCATTGCTATCATCATTGCCATTATTTGTCTGTATCATCATCATTATTATCATTACCAGTGTTGTTCATATTATTGTTAGTATTGTTTGTACCATTCTTTTTTATTCTTGTCATTGATATTATTTCATATTTTTAACGGTACCGACATCTATACACACACATCTATATATATATATATATATATATATGTATATACACATTACAACGGATGATGGGGGGGGGGGCGCAATGTTCCTGGTTGGCTCCCAGTCGCTTGAGGGAGGGGGTGTATATCAGTAGGGAACAGTGATGAACCCCTCACCGAAAAGAGGAAGAAAGGCTTTTGGAAGGGGGAAACAGTCACCGTTGGACCACCTGTCGCCCAAAGGGCTGGTGGGATTATCCACGGCTGCCGCAGGAGACATGAATTGCCCCGTGGCATGAATCTGAGAACGTGTGCGCCGCGTCGGCAAACACCAGGAGGCGAGAGGGGGCGGAAGGGAGGAACTGAAAAAGGAGCGGAGTTGAGGGATGGGGAAGACGGAGACAGGAACCTGCGATTCCAACCGTTTTCCAGGATGCACTTTCTGCGGGGAGGTGGAGGAAGAGGAGGAAGAGGAGGAAGAGGAAGAGGATGAAAAGGAGGAGGTGGAGGAGGAAGAGGAGGAGGAGGAATAGGAACGCCATGTGCGGGATCCATCCCCCACACTGGCCCCCTGGCGCCGCGCCCGGCCGCGCGCGCCCCTGGGGGGGCTGGCCTTGGCCCACTGCCGCTCTGCATGAGATGCGGCGAGCAGCACGCGGACCCGAGGGCGTGGACAAGACGCAGGCCAGAGGCAGACATGCTGACGAGGCCGCAAGAGGCGGCTCTGAACCTCCCCGCATGTGCGGCGAGGAAGAAGCAGAGGGTCCACTGCAAAGACGCCGCGCCGCTGGCGAGTGCCATGTTAGCAGCCTCGGACGCGACGGAGGACGATCACCTGACGGCTAACAGCGATGAGTTGAAACTCTACGCTCAGGCACCCAGCGGCCGAAGGCCAAGCTTTCTTCCATCAGCGCCTGACGGCTTGCAAATGCCTCGTCGTCGAGGTCCCGAGGCGCGACCAGTTCGACAAGTACGACTACCCGTGCGACCATCAGCACGACCAATAGTACGACCAGCACGACAACCTGTACGGCGTCGGCAGCTACTACCAGCACTATCAATACGACCAGAACGACCACCACTATGTGGCCGACGATCGCGACTACGACCACGATGTGCAAAAGAAAGGCATCCTCCGCTTGCCCGCGTTCATCCCGGCGCCAGGCCTGGCGGCGGAGGCCATGTGCGAGGCTGAAGTACGAGGGCCACTTGCAGAGCTGCGAGATGTACAAGCAGGGCAACGAAAACCACCAGTTGAGCTACGAATGCCACTAGCCTGGCTGCGAGTTCCGCTGCCTGAGCTACGATGGCCACATTCGCAGTTTCGTGAACCACGAGCAGGACTATAGGCATAGCTACGAGACCCCCCGAAAGCGACGAGGGCCACCTGCGGATATACGAAGACCACGTCTGGATGTGCGAGGGTCACAGCCAGAGCTCCAAGGGCAGTAAGCAGAGTTCCCAGGGTCACTACCTCAGCTACGAGAGCGCCCAGAGGAGCTTCGAGGGACAAAGCCGAACTATGACGGCGATGGGCAGAGCTCTGGGAGCCACAAGCAGGGCTACTAGAGCCACTACCATAACTACGAAAGCAATCGGGCGTGCTAGGAGGACCACGAGCTGTCAGTTACAGAGGCCACAAGTAGAGCTACTATAACCACTGGCGCAGCGACCAGGGCAACCTGCAGAGCGACGAAAACCACTGGCAGAGCTACGAGGGCCACCGGGTGAGCTACTAAGCCCACCAGCTGAACGAGGTAAACCAGCTGAACTATGACGGCCACAAGAGCAACGCGCTGAACTACCAGGGATACGTGCATGCCTGGGAGGCCCACCGACAGAGCTACGATAGCATCCTGCTGAACTACGGGGGCAACGAGTTGAGTTGAGAGGAGGGCCACGAGCTGAGCTCCGAGGGCCACAACCAGAGCTGCGACAGCCACGAGCTGACCTACCGCCAGCTGAGCTACGAGAGCTTCCAGCGGAGCTACCAGGGACACGTGCTGATTTGCGACGGCCGCAGGCAGAGCTCCAGGAGCAGAGCTACCAAAGCAACCAGCTGTCCTACGAGGGCCGCGAGCTGCGCTGCGACGGCCACCAGCGGAGATACGAGAGCCACCAGCGGAGCTACGAAGTC
The DNA here is from genome assembly GCA_963575745.1 of Prorocentrum cordatum. Classification (NCBI taxonomy): domain Eukaryota; class Dinophyceae; order Prorocentrales; family Prorocentraceae; genus Prorocentrum; species Prorocentrum cordatum. The sequence goes on along the minus strand of CAUYUJ010019518.1, from coordinate 160,824 downwards.
CACAAGCGGAGCAACAAGAGCCACCGGCAGAGGTGCGAGGGCCACGTGTTGAGATGCGAGAGCCGTGGGGCGAGCTACAATATTCAGGTGCAGCGCTGTGGGGATCACCGGCCGAACCACCACGGGCGCTTGCTCAACTGCGAGGGCCGCCAGCTGAGCTGCTAGGGCCACCGGGTCAGCTACGAGGGCAGCCGGCTTTGCTGCGAGGTCTACGAGGGCCCCCAGCTGCGCGCCGTGACGACCGTGGTTGTCAGCTCAATCAGGGGGTGGCCGTCGGGATCATCGGCCCCGAAGTGAACAGGTGCCAAAGCAGCCTCGAGGGCACCCTGGGCGCGACGGGCGCCGCTTCAGGGCGCTGTGCACGTCGATCTGGAAAGGTTGCCCACGGCGTCGAGGACGCCTACTGAGCGCATTAGCACTTGGCCTAGGCGTTCGACTGCCGCCGGATTCGATGGCGCGGCTTCAATCTTCCAGTGTGCAGACGAGGCTTTCAACGAATCCGTATTCCAGCAGCTTTGCGACGCGGCCGTGTCGGAGCCCCATCTTGATGTCTGCGTTTCTCGTCGACATTTTCGTTGATGGGAGCACGTTCGCCGCATTCTACGGACAGGCTGCCGCGATGGCGCGATGATGCCGCGGCCGCTTCGGGTGCCGGGGCCGCCCGAGGCGGGGCTGAACGACGCGGCCCACAGCTCTTTTCTGAGCCTGTGTCTTTCCATCGCGAAGGGCCCGGGCAGCGATGGGTGCTCATCGGGGCCCGCCCTCTACTTCACTTCCTGTTTTCTGACGCTCCACGGGCCCCAGGATGCAGGATGGCCTGGCGGCCCCTTCCCCCCCCCTTCCGTCGAAACGGAAGCCGTGTCCTCCAGTGGTGCCGGGGGGCCTCCGCGGCCGCGGCGGCGGGTGTCTGGGCGCGGTCGCCATGGCGTTTCGGTCGTTGTCATGATGGTGCGCAGCGCAAGGATGATGGGAATAGGGAATAGGACGACGGCGAGTGCCAATGCCGACTTTCTGCTCTCACATCCTGGTGCCTCTGATACTGTTTCTGTTTCTGCTCCTGCTTATGCCTTGCAGTCCTGGGTCGCCGGCGTGCAATTGTTCGAGCGCGTGGCGCCGGGCGGGGCCGCCCGTCCGCGAGGTGTTCGGTCTTGCAGCCCCTGGCGTTGTTGGATTGGGCCTTCCAGCTCAGAGTAGTGAGGCGCATGCTTGCTGCGGTCTGCGTCGTCGTCGTCTCCGGGCCGTGGTCATGCGGTGCGTTGCGCTGTCCTATCCAGGTTGCCGCCTGGCGCGCGCAGCGTGGGCGCCGGCGCCGAGCCCGCGGAATATCGGGGGGGCTCATTTTTCGAAGCGCCCCCGCGCCCGAACCCGCCCGCGAGAGTTTCGATCGAGGATTCGCCCGGCTTGAATTGGGCGGGTGCGCGCCGTGTTACGCGTGCCCCAGAGCGCTCGTGGCAGCGCGCTTCTGCGCGAACGATCTTAGCGAAGCGCCCGCGTCTTCGATGTGCTCGCGGGTGGCCTTGTTTTCCGCCCGTATGCAGACTGAACGCTTTCGGGTGCATGGGTGCAGCATGCGCGTGAATCTTTGTCATGGACTTGATCGGAGGTTTTATGTTTTTGAAGAACAGCATGATCGTGCGCGTGAAAATGCGTCTGGCGGGCTTGGCCGGGCATCGAGCGCCCGAGAGAAAGAAACGTGCGCTCGAGAGTGCGCGCCTCATGTCCGAGGCTTTCGCATCTTTATGCTGTGTGGCGGCCCATTCGCGTTGCCGGTGAAGTTGGTGGTCACGACCTCGTACCGTTTCATTGGGCTCCGAGCTTCGTTTTCTTTTCGAAGTTCTTGTCAGCCAGAGATTTGAGGATTGCTGCGAGACCATCCTCTGCAACGCCTGCCTCGTCCCATTCGGGGGGGGGCGCGATGTCCTTCGAAGCTCTTCGTGGCAACCAGAATCTGGGCGTGAGCCAGATTCCTGCGAACATTGGTAGGGGGAAAGGCACAATTGAACGCGAGTGCTGGCATATTCATTTTCTTGGCGACCCCCACGCAAATCATGCATTTTCGATGCAACGCAAATGCTTCTATTTGGTGCACTGATTCAGCGCACTCGTCCTCTGGACTGGATGTTGAATGTTGCAGATACGGACAGCGGAACTGATGGCTTACCATTTGGAGCGCGATGCGCTTAGCGTGGGCGGCGACGATGGTAACATTCTGTTATTGCTAGGAAGTTTGTAGTTTTACACATATATGTGATTATAGAAAATATAATCAGACTGTCCTGGAGGATCCAGGAAATCCTGCAGCCCTTTGTTGCTCGAGAAAAAGAGCGACCCTCACCTCCCCCTTTCTCCGCGAGGGGGGGTGGGTGCGCGTGCATGGTAGCGGAGCTCGCTTGAGGTTCGCGGGCCGCTCCGCACCCAGGCGAGCTCCAGGAGCCCCTCGAGAGGGCCCAGCGGCGCGGCGCCGCGGGTCCAGCAGCCGGCGGGACGAGCCGCGCGGCCGCCGAGCGAAGTACCCCTTGCTGGTCAGAGCTGCGGGCAGACCCGCGCTCTGGCAGTGGAGGCCAGCCAGCCAACAAGGGCAAAGGCAAGGCCACGCTGAAGGTCAAGAAGCCGAACAAGCGAGGAGGCAGAGCGGCGGACACGCGCCAGCACCGCCAGGACCGAGGGAGCGCCTTTAGGAAGCTTGCGGCGTGCGGCAACGCGGCGCAGCTCACTCAGGAGGAGCGAGCAGCGGTGAAGAGGCAGCTGGCGAGCGACATCGAGAGGCTGGAGAAGCGTGTCATTGACGTGCTCGTCGACCAAGATGGAGCAGCAGCTGCAGCAACTGGTCGATCAAGTTCAGAGGCTGACGACGGAGAGTCAGAACATGAGGCAGGAGCTTCAGAACAGGGACGTGGCGATCGCAGAGATGAGAGGACAGCTTCAAGGTCAGCAGCAGGCTCAGCAGCAGCGGGTTAGCCCCGCGCGGCGAGATGATGGATCCGAAGATCCTTCACAAGGTGAAGCCGTTCGACGGCCAAAGGTCGAGCTGGAAGACGTTCAGCTTCCAGTACAGAGCGTACCTGATCGCCCAGGATCGGAGGTACCGAGATCTTCTGGAAAGGTGCGAGGACGGAGCCCAGGAGGTGGACAACGTCAACCTGGACCCGCAGGAGGAAGAACTCAGCACGCAGTTGTACTACGGCCTGGTCCTGGCCATGCCCGAGGACTCGGTAGGCGAGCTGATCGTGAGGAACAGCCCAGTAGGAGAAGGAGCCGAGTGTTGGAGGAAGCTTCAGAAGGAGTACAACCCGAGCGAGGCAGGCAACGTGCTGGCGATGTGGACCAAGCTCACGGACACGAAGTTCGACGCCAAGGAAGACGTGATGGTGAGCATCAGCAAGCTGGACGAGGACATGGCGAGGTACCAGAAGATGGCAGGAGAGCCCGTCTCGGACCTGATCAAGCGCGGCATCCTTACAAAGGCGCTGAAGGATCACGACGAGCTGCAGAAGCACGTGTTTCGGAACAGCAGTCGGTTAAGTACGTACGAGCTTCTGAGAGCCGAGGTAGTGTCGGCGTTGACGGCAGAGCGAGCGGTTCAGGACGACCCGATGGAGATCGGAGCGCTGAAGGGCGGAAAGAGACCGTGGAAAGGCCGCGGCAAAGGGAAAGACGGCAAAGGCAAGGAGAAGCCATCGAATCCCGACGCCGAGATCGAGTGCAACTACTGCCACAAGAAGGGCCACCGCAGCGCAAACTGCCGAAAGCGGATCGCCGACGAGAAGAAGACAGCCGAGAAGGACAAGAAGGACAAGAAGCAGCTCCGAAAAGAGAAGACAAAAGAAAAGAAGAGGATCGGGGCAGCGGCAGTCAAGGAGCTCGAAAGGTTACGACAGACAGGAGTGGGCACAGGAACAAGCTCGGCAGCACCGACACAACAGATGCTGGGAAGTCAGGGCAGCGCCGACAGCGCGATGACTCAGCAGGTGCTGCGCCCAGTCAACTGTGCGCTGCAAGCGAAGATGATTCTGGCCCTGAGGGCAGAGGTCACAAGAAGCGCAACCACACGATCGACTGGAAGTACTGCTTGCCTGGCTACTACCAATATGACTGCAGCTCTTGCAAGAAGACCTTTGAAGGATGGCGATGGCACTACGCTCAGTGGCAGCTGGACTTCTGTGCCGTGTGCGCCGAGTACTGCCTGGACAGCTGCAAGGACGGGGAAGAGCCAGACGACAACAAGAAGCCAAAGCCAAAGAAGCGCAAGAAAGACTAGATTCGTCGCTGACGGCTGTAAGTGCTGCGATATGCCAGCTGCGGTGAGCCCCGCGCTGGCCGGCCCCAGGCCTGTTACCGTCGCTGGTCTTCGGCCCGTGGATGAAGATCAGAGCCCTGCGGATGACCGATTGCGGTTAGCCCCGCTTCGGAATGCGATCATGCTCGACTCAGGTGCGCAGATCAGTGCGGTACCGAGGTCACAGGTGACCAAGCACAACTACACGCCGACGGACAGCAACGTTGTCGGCTTGAAGGGCATAGGAGGCGAGGAGATCGAGAGGTACGGCCACGTGGAGCTGAACCTATCCCGAGGAGGAGAGGTTATTCAAGTCGGTGCTGAGGTTGCCGATGTGGAGTACCCAGTTGTGGCTACAGACGCTGTAGTACAACGTGGTCAGAGTGTTCTTCATAGCCCTGCAGGTCACTGGATCATCAACGGTACCATCGAGCCACCTGACGGAGCTGAGTTCGTACCTCTACGTCGTCACCAAGGCAACTACTACTTAGAGTACGATCACATCATCGACGGCCAGACTCAACCAGAAGCTTCACAGGTAGCTGCAGTACGAAAGACACTACCGAGGAAGGTACCAGCTGAACATGAAGCTGGATCTTTGCCGAAGGTTCTAGGTCCCGAAGCTGATGAGACCACAACTGTGCCAACGAGAGTGTTGAAGACTCCTCACCAACCTAGTGCTGCGGAGAGGGCCGCGCACGAAGGGCATCATCTACCTTTTCGGCCTTGGTGTCCTATCTGCGTGCAGGCTCGAGCAGACGATGACCCCCACTACGCTCAAGAACCAGCTGATGAGAACCAGATCCCGAAGGTGGTGTTCGACATCTTTTATGTAGGGACGGACCAGCTGGCTGCGAAGTACAAGCTTAAAGGAGGTTACTTCAGCATCAGGGAGAAGACGTCGGTCACGAAGGCCGAGTTAGACCAAGCGATCTCTGTCTTGAATATTATCGACTGTAAGATCTTGGCTCAGGCGACGTTGTACGCGAACAAGGAGATGGATGACTACAAGGTGTCCTTCCTGCTAGGCGTGCTGGAAGCTTGGGGTCACACAACAGTCATACTTCAGACAGACTCGGAGCCTGCCACCTTGGCTCTGGCGAACGCAGTTCGAGATCGCAGATCACACTCAACCTTGGTGCGGGGATCACCGCCCTTTTCCAAGCAGAGTGCAGGCTACGCTGAAGGAGGTAACAAGCTAGCAGCTGGTCTACTTCGAGCCTACAAGCTGAAACTGGAGCACAAGCTGGGCAGCGAGATCAAGATGACGGATCCGATCGTGCCATGGCTTGTGAACTCAGTGGGGTGGATGATCACCAGATTCCAGCCTCGCAGTCACGGAGGTTCCTCCTACAAGATGCTCTACGGCAAAGAGTACAACGGCGAGATTGCGGAGATGGGTGAGCAGGTCTGGTATCGGATCTCAGCCCGAGTTGCCGCGGGACGTGGCAAATGGGAAGCCCGCTTCGCAAAAGGAATCTGGGTTGGTAAGAGCGAGCTGGACGACACACATCTCGTGATCGATCCTGAACGTGGAGTGCAGAAGGTCAGAACGGTGCGAAGGATGCCTGAGGAGTTCAGGTGGCAGCCCGAGCTCATCCAGCACATCAGGGTGACGCCCTGGAAGCAGACGCCCGACAAGAGTTCAGGAACCATCGGACGCAGTATGTACATCACGGAGCGCATGATCGATGCTCATGGTCCTACCGACGATTGCAGGAAGTGCAGTACAGGATACGGTTCGCATTCGGCAGCCTGCCGTCAGCGTTTCGAGACCATTCAGGCCGACTTGCTGCGCGAGAAGTTGGCGAAGGACCCTGTGGCCCCTGAGGCTACAGTCGTGGTGCCAGCGCCGGCTGCAGGAAGCCCCGCGCCTGGAGCCGCACCCGGAGGAGCAGCGGCATCAAGCAGCAGTGAGGTTGCGGTGAGCCCCGCACCTGCTGCCAGCGACGTAGCTATGGTTCCTGGCCCAGGAGAGGCTGAGGTGCAGACAGCCATGGACACGGAGAGTGGAGAGCTGAGGAGCGACTTTCAGCGAAGTGCCCCAGGTGAAGTTCGTGAAGGAGCTGAGGTCAAGAAGCCCAGGATAGCAAGCATTGGGCATCTCTCTGTCTGTGAGTTGGCAGTCTGCGAGGAGGGCTACGACGAGAGCTTCGACCCCATGTGGGATCCACACCCAAAGCGTAGTGCGAGATGTTCCGAGAGGTGTGAGAAGCACTCGTCACGATGCCAGCTACGAGAATGCCACCAAGCTGAGTGTGCATGCAGGAGATGTTTGATGAGCCACATCGGCACGATCAGGAGCCACTTAGGAGATCCTGAGGAGCAGCAGGTGGAGCAGATGGTTGAGGTGAGCGCCGAGCTGCATGAGAAAGACCAGTGGAGCCCAAAGACGATACACTACGATTACTACACTGGAGAGCCTCTGGATGAGGACCTGTATCAGAAGGGTCGCGACGACGAGCTGCAGGCCATGAAGGACTACGGGGTCTACGTGGAAGTGGCGACATCGACGGCGACTGACGGCAAGCACATTGGAGGTTTCCCGATAGCCCACATGAAAGAAGGAAAGGTTAGGTGGAGGTTCGTAGCCACCGAGGTGAACAAGTACGAGGTCAGGGAGGATAACCACCAAGGCACGCCCCCGCTCATGATTGTCAGAGCGACGCTGAGCCGTGCCGCTTCAAGTCCAACTTCCAGCGGGCAGCACCTGCGGAAGATACAAGTTTGGGACGTCAGGAAGGCTTTCTTCAACGCTGACTTAGACGAGACGATCTACGTGCATCCTGGGAGAGAGCTGTGTCCGCCCGGAAGGTGCTGGTGGTTACGCAAGGCCATGAACGGTACCAGGAAGGCGTCGCAGATGTGGGGTGAGCTTGTGAGAACTACTATGGACGACGGTCATTGGGACTGCTTGGTTGGAACTCCTAACGTGTTCTACTTACCTGCTAGCCCCAACACAGCCCCCGTCGACGAGGATAGCACAGCGATCTGCCATGGCGATGACTTTCTTGCTGAAGGCTACGACGAGCAGCTGGACGAGCTGGACGAGTTATTGAGGCAGCAGTTTGAGGTCACGGCCAGCGCCAGACTTGGACCAGGAGCGGTGGGGCAGACTACATACCTCAAGAGGACGATCGGCTATACCGACAAGTTGCCAGGTTGCGAGGAGCCGGGTTTCTTCTGGACTGCCGATCCTAAGCATGTGGACTTCATGATCAAGTGGACGCAGAAGCGAGGTTGTAAACCAGCTCCCACTCCAGGAACGAAAGCTACAGGACAAGGCCGACGAGACAGCCTAGACCTTCTTTCCAAGGATCGTGCTCGAGAAGTGGCGGGTGCAGCAGGCACCGCTCTTTACCTTTCTTCGGATAGGCCCGACACGATGTACGCCAGCAAGACAGCGATGCAGCACGTCTCCAACCCGAACGTCTTGATGCATGCGCGTGTTCAGCGACTTGGAAGGTACTACGAGGGACAGCCTGTGTTGGTCTGGTGTTACCCACTTCAAGGTACTCCTGAAGGCATTCGTGTAGATGGTGACGCAGATTGGGCACCTACGAGTGAACTACAGCGGCGATCTACCAGTGGAGGAGCTGTGAGGTATGGTGACCACACTTGGGACTGCTACTCAGTGACGCAGAGTACGATAGCCCTAAGTTCAGGGGAATCCGAGATGTACGCTACGGGAAGTGCGACAGCCAGAGGACTTCAGTGTAAGACTTACCTGATCGAGACCCAGAGGCCCTGCAACCTGAAGATCTATAGTGACAGCACAGCTGGACGTGGCATGTGCAGCCGAGTTGGGGTGGGCAAGGTCAGGCACCTGGAGTTGAGGTACTTGTGGATTCAGGAGCGGTTGCGTCTCAAGGCGTTCGAGCTTCACAAGGAGGACACCAGCAAGATGACAGCCGACATGCTCACGAAGTACACCGAGTGGCCGACAATCGAGAAGCATTGCACCACTCTCAACCTCAGGTTCGGAAAGCAGTTGAAGGGCTTGAGCGCAATGGCAGTTTTCACAGAGGTCGTGACGAAAGCGTCAGGCGAGAAGGTGACAGTGTACGGAGGTTCTGACGAGGTTGCGGTTTGCCCCGCGCCTGTCAGCCACTACGTGGACAGCGAGGAGTTCTGGTTCTTCCTGAAGTTGGGGCTTGTTGTGGTGACTGCAGCCAGTGCTTTTTTACTGGGGTGCTGGTGTGGTTGCTACTTCAAGAACTTCTACGACAAGTTCCTCCTCCAGGGTGCGGTTAACCCCGCCTCTGGAAGCACTTGCACACCATCTGCGCGGGCTGGCGTCGAGTTCAAGACCGTGTGTGTACAGCAGGACAAAGGTGCAAGGCACAAGCTCTTAAGCACGTTTCTTGTAGCTGAGCTGCGAGCTGTCTTGAAGGCCAAGGGCCTGGCCGTGTCAGGGATCAAGGAGGACCTGGTCACGAGGATGATCAAGCACGGATGCGTTCTGTCGGATCGCCAGGCCAAAGAGATCGAGCAGCTACGGGTGATGGCTACAGCGTATGGACCTCTTGCCAAGCTCAGCTTGCAGGACATCAGCAGTCCAGAGGCCGCGCAGAAGTGGATCGAGACGTTCAAGAGCGAGTGCGGAGACCGTTCCAGAGGCTCTCAGGTGATCCACGGAGAGGGCCAGGAGAATGGTCGCAGGAAGCACTACGACAGCCGAAGGTGAGCTTTCTTTTACAGGCTGCGGTTTGCCCCGCGCCTGCCCTCTGCGGGTAGCCCCGCGATGGGCTTAGGTGGCCAGCGCCGTTGCGAGGCCTGCTAAGGGAGCACAAAGTGGTTTCCCTGTGGCTCACTCTTCTCGGCTGGAGGCCGAGCCGCTTCCCGCGCCCAAGGAGAGGTGCTAGGAAGTTTGTAGTTTTACACATATATGTGATTATAGAAAATATAATCAGACTGTCCTGGAGGATCCAGGAAATCCTGCAGCCCTTTGTTGCTCGAGAAAAAGAGCGACCCTCACCTCCCCCTTTCTCCGCGAGGGGGGGTGGGTGCGCGTGCAGTTATGTAGACGGCCGGGCACGCTGAACTCAGGGGTGATCTATTTGGCACTCGACACACACACGATTGGTTAGTTTCAGCAGTCCAACATGTTACAGTGCTCATGCACCTTTATCCCACCAACTTCACATTTACAGCGAGGAACGAGTTCGGAGGACGGGGAGCTCAGGACGGAGGAGGGGGCCGACGAGGATGCATATCGAACGCGATGGCGAAGGGCAGGAGCAGGAGAACAGCCACGAGGAAGGAGAGGTTGAACCGCGGGATGTGCATGGAGGAGGAGCAGGGTGAGCAGGGGGAGGAGGGGGACCTGGTGGAACTGGTGACGACGGGGCGAGGAATCTCCTGGGAGGCCTGGGCCCTCCGAGGTCCCTGCTGGAGGCGTCTTCTTCGGACATTTTCTTGTGGAAGTCTTCATCGACGGGCGTTGACGACGACGGCGGCGGTGGCGGCGGCTGCAGTCTCCAGAGATCCCCGGAGGCCTCTGGCCTCGCGAGAAAGTTTGAGTGTGTAGATTCTTTCGAGGCTCGAGCCCGGAGGGTCGAGGCCTGGGCTCTCCTGGAGGTCCGTGGGGGCGTGTTTGGAGGCTTCTGGAAGTCTCGACAGGTTTCCGGAGGCATCTGGCTTCTCAAGATCCGGAACGGGCAACGGAAACATCAAGAATTCAGATTCAGTCGAGTTTCGAGCCTGGAGGGTCGAGGACGGGCAGGAGTTGGAGGAGGTCTGCGATTGGTCAGTATGCGCCGTGCCACGCGTACTTCTCCCGAGGTGTCCTCAATCCTCGACCCGAGTATGGTACGTGCCTAGATTTCCGGTCAGAGGGCCGAGACAACTATGCATTATACCGCGCTGGGGTGGGGCTGAACGGAGTTCGAGCGTGGCACGGTGCATGAATGCCACTTGCACAGACCTTTGATACCACAGGAACTGCACTTGTCTTTCTGCATGTGCCATAGCAGGCGGGCCGGATCATAGTCAGCTTCAGGGGGCCCATGAAGTCAGTTTTGGAAGCTATCTGGGCCCAGCAGTTTTCTGATGAATTCTGTAAAGGACGAGCAGCACCGGCGGCGCGCACAAGGGGGTGGCGCGAGCTGGGTGGCCTTCGAAGAAGGCGGGGATATTATAACAAGCCAGGGGCCTTCTTAGAACAGGGGCCTTCTTCGAAGAGGATTTGGGAGGGTTTCTGAGACGGCCCCTCCCTGGAAGAAGCCCCCCGCCTTCTTGGAAGGCTACCCCCTTTGCGCCACCCCTTTGTGCGAGCAGCGGCGGGACCAGCGGAGCGGGTTTGAATCCAGGATCGAGGAAGCGCAACCATGGATTGAGGCGCGTGGATTAGCGACGGAACCCCGTCTCCGTGCGGTATCGGCGCACGCCGTCGCTAAATCAGACGGCATCGGCTTCACGTTTCGGGGGTACTCTTCCCGATCCGTGGATGACGGAAAGCGCGCGTAGCGTCGCGATCTGTCAGTCGGGAGACATAACTAGGGTGGGGGGGGGTAGGCAGCTCGGGCCTCAGATCTAATACCCCCAAGTTTCGGCCATTTTCGGCCCAAGTCAGCCCCGAGAGCGCCCGAGTCGGCCCAAGAGGTCCCAAGATACCTCCAAGACGGCGTCGGAGAGGTCCACGAGCGCCCGAAGACGGTTCAAGAGCGCTCCAAGAGGGCCCAGGGCCCAATCTGATTTTAAGATAGTCCAAAAGGCCCCAAGACGCTAGGCAAAACTCGTCCCATTCCGTAGGGGAAACGTACATGTGTAGCATATCCGCTTCTTTGGCTTTCGCAGCGCCCAAAGCGGCCCAGGAGGCCCCGAAGGCCGCCCCAAGACGGCCCTAGAGGCCCCCAAGACGGCCCAAGTGAGCGTCAAGACGGCTCAAGAGGCCCCTGAGGGCCCCAAAAGGTTCCCAAGAGAGCCCCAAGAGGGCCACAGGAGGTCCCCAAGGGGACCCAGGAGGGCCCCCAGAGGGCCCCAAGACTGCCCAAGCCACCAGGAAGGCTCGAAAATGCAAATTCATTGATTTTCGCAAGGTTCGGTGCTAGATTTCTGTATGTCGCGCCGGAGTCTTGACATCAACAGGGCTCCAAGACACTAAGCCAGCGACCCCGCGCCCTCACAAAATACACGCGCTTTCCGTCCCCATGCCGAGCAGGTAACGGAAAGAGCGAGGTACGAGTGATGTCGTTCTTGTGTGGAGCGAAGCCCTCTAGGGAGGAGTTCCAGGGGAGTGGCGAGGGGGGAACCGATACGTCAAATGGCCGTTTGGGGGACGGCTCCAAAGGCTCTCTAGAGGGCCTCCGAGGGGGCCAGATGAGGCAAAAGACATTGATTTCCTTACGGTTTTTGGATGTGTTTCTGGTTCTCGCCTTTTTCGGGTCCAGAAGGGCCCGAGACGGCCCACGAGGCCCCAAAGATCGTCCCCAGACAGCCCCAGAGGCCCCCCAAAGAGCCCAAAACGGTCCAGACGGGCCCAAGGCGGCCCCAGAGGTCCAGGAGAGGAGCGAGGGGGAACCGTTTGGGCGTTAATGGCCGCCGGGGGGCCGTTTCCCTTATTGTAGTGGCCTCCGGCCAGTGTCGCCGATCCGGGGCGCTCCCGATGATGATGGCAATGATGATGATGATGATGATGATGATGATGATGATGATGATGATGATGATGATGATGATGATGATGATGATGATGATGATCAGATGATGATGATGATGATGATGATGATGATGATGATGATGATGCTGATGATGATGATGATGATGGTGGTGATGGTGATGATGATGATGATGATGATGATGCTGATGCTGCTGCTGCTGATGATGATGATGATGAAGATGATGATTATGATGATGCTGATGATAACGATGATGATGATGATGATGATGATGATGATGATGATCAGATGATGATGATGATGATGATGATGATGATGATGATGATGATGATGATGATGATTCTGATGATGATGACGATGACGATGATGCTGATGATGATGCTGATGCTGATGTTGATGCTGATGCTGATGCTGATGCTGCTGCTGCTGATGAAGATGATGATGATGATGATGATGATGATGATGATGATGATGATGATGATGATGATGATGAGATGATGATGATGATGATGATGATGATGATGATGATGATGATGATGATGATGATGATGATGATGATGATGATGATGATGATGATGATGATGATGATGATGATGATGATGATGATGATGTGACGATGGTGATGGTTATGGTGATGGTGATGGTGATGGTGATGGAGATGGTGATGATCCCGGCCCCCCCCACACCTCCCCTCCTCTCTCCTGTCCCCCTCCCCCTCTCTCCTGTCCCCCCCCTCTGTCCTTTCCCTCCCCCCCTCTCTCCTGTCCCCCCCCCGTCTCTCCTGTCCACCCCCTTCCCCCTATCTCCTGTACAATTACTCAATATGAATACTACTCTCCCTCTTCCCCTGATGACGTGCTGGGAGTGTTCGCCCCCCCCCCCCCCTGCGTCTTGTTTTTTTACACACAGGTTTCCCGGGAGTTGGGTTTTCGCTTGCATTTTTTTTCAAAATGCTGCTCTCGCTGAGGCGCCGGCCTCATTTTCGGTCCCCGCTCGTTCCGAATCGTGCTCCCGCTGCAGCGCTGGTCTCATTTCCGCGCTTCCGCTCGTTCCGAATCGTGCTCCCGCTGCAGCGCTGGCCTCATTTCCGCGCTTCCGCTCGTTTCGACTCGTGCTCCCGCTGCAGCGCTGGCGTCATTTCCCGTGCCATGCCACGGCATGCAATGCAATGCTAGGTTGATACTACGCTTTGCGGTGCTCTTCTACGCCATGCCATGCCGTGCTCTACAATGCATCGCGTACCCTTTCGGGATCATTGCCCTGCTCGACATCCGACTGTGCGAGTAGAGAGGGGATCTGCGCCATGGTAAAGGATGGGAGGGAGGGGTAGGATGTCAGATATGACGCGAGCGCACTAGCTTGTCCACCCCCCCTCTCCCCCCTCCCTCTCTCCTGTCCCCCCCTTCCCCCCCTCTCTCCTGTCCCCTCCCTTCTCTCCCGTCCCCCCCCCCCCGCCCCGCCCTCTGCTACATTCGCAACCCCCCCTC
>CAUYUJ010019518.1:62873-147345 GCA_963575745.1 Prorocentrum cordatum | reverse complement strand
GAGGGGAGGAGGAGGAGGCGGAGGAGGAGGAGTAGGAGGAGGAGAGAGGAGGAGGAGGAGGACGTGGAGGAGGAGGAGGAGGAGGAGGAGGAGGAGGAGGAGGAGGAGGAGGAGGAGGAGCGAGGAGGAGGAGGAGGAGGAGGAGGAGGAGTTTTGGAGGAGGCGGAGGAGGGGAGGAGGAGCGGAGGAGGAGGAGGAGGAGGAGGAGGAGGAAGATAGGGGGGAAACGAATAGGCGCAGGACGAGGCGAGCAGGGCCTGGGGCCTGGGAGTCCTGGACTTTTAGGGGGCTGGTTCCTGGTGCTGGGTCCTGGCAGGAGGTCCTCGGGGCTGGGTCCTGGCGGGTCCCGTGGACCTCGGAATTCTGGGTCCTGCGGTGTCCCGTGGCCGAGTGTCCAGGAGGCCAGTTCGGTTCTGGAGGCGGACGGAGGAAAGAGGGGAGATGAGGATGGAGGGAGGAGGGGGGAGGGAGGAGAGGGCGTGGTAGAATGCCTCGGCTCTTGGCTCGTCTGAGGCTTTGTGTGGGCCCCGGGACCCCCCCGGGACCCACCCCAGGACCCCCCCCCAGCAGGGAAGGGATCAAAGGGAAGGGGCTTCCCTTCGACTCAATGACAATGTTGCTCTTGAGGGGGAGGCCCTGGAAAAGCGGGGGGGGGAGCGGCGACGGGCCCATGGAAGAGGGGGAAAGTGGAGGAGGGGAGACGGACCCAGGGAAAGGGGGAGCGCAGGGACAGGAGACGATCGGCCCAGAGAAAGGGTGGGCGCAGGGACAGGAGACGACGGAGACGACGACGAACGAACGACGGCAACGGACAAACCCCTCACACACGCCGACACAGGGTCGGCGGACTTTTTTCGAGTGGAGCAGCTCGCGGGCGCCTTCCACGGCCCGTTTCTTAGTATTTTTTCGAGTGAAGCGGCTGAATGGCTCCAAGACGGCCCAAGATGGCACCAAAACGACCCAAAGACGGCCCCAAGAGAGCTTCGGATGGCCTCCAGACGGTCCAAGAGCCTCGAGACGGCTCCAGAGACCCTCCAGAGGGCCCTCGAGAGGGTCTCAGGAGCCCAAAAGCATTGATTTCCCTTCGGTTTTAGAAGGTTTTGCTGGTTCTCGCCTTTTCGGGCCCAGACGGGCCCAACACGGCCCATGAGGTCCCAAAGGTCGTCCCAAGACGGCCCCAGAGGCCCCCGAAAGGGCCCGAAAACGGTCCAAGAAAAGCGCCAGAGGGCCACAGGAGGTCCCCAATGGGACCCAGGAGGGCTGCCAGAGGGCCCCAAGACGGCCAAGAGGGCCCCGAGAGGGCCCAAAGAGGCTCCCAAGAGGTCCTCAAGAGGCCCCGAAGAGAGCCCCAAGACGGCCAAAGGCCTCCAAGACGCTCCAAGACGGCCCAAAAGGGTCCCAAGACGGCCCAAACGGCCCCAAGACGGCCCCAAGAGGAGGGGGGGTGGGGGAGGGGGCCGGGATCATCACCATCTCCATCACCATCACCATCACCAGCACCATCACCAGCACCAGCATCCATCATCATCATCATCATCATCATCATCATCATCATCATCATCATCATCATCAGCATAATCATCATCATCATCATCATCACCATCACCATCACATCACCATCACCACCACCACCACCATCATCATCATCATCGTCATCATCATCATCATCACATCACACCATCACCATTCACATCATCATCATCATCACATCACCATCACCACCACCATCACATCATCATCATCATCATCATCATCAGCATCATCATCATCATCATCATCCATCACATCATCCATCATCATCATCATCATCATCATCATCATCATCATCATCATCATCATCATCATCATCATCATCATCATCATCATCATCATCATCATCATCATCATCATCATCATCATCATCATCATCATCATCATCATCATCATCATCATCGTCATCGTCATCGTCATCATCGTCATCATCAGCATCATCATCATCAGCATCAGCACCAGCATCAGCATCAGCATCATCGTCGTCGTCGTCGTCGTCAGCCCAAGAGGCCCGAGGCCCCCAAAAGGGACTCCCCAAGAGGCACACATCGTCCCATTCTCTAGGGGAGACGTACATTTTTAGCATATCCGTTTCTTTGGTCGTCACAGCGTCCGAAACGGCCCATGAGGCCCCGAAGACCACCCCAAGACGGTCCTAGAGGCCCCCAAAACGGCCCAAGTGGGCGTCAAGACGGCCAAAAAGAGCCCCAAGACGGCCCAAGAAGAGCCCCTTAGGGTCCCCCAAGAGGGCCCCAAGGGGACCCAGGAGGGCTCCCAGAGGGCCCCAAGACGGCCCAAGCCCGCCAAAACGGCCCACGAGGGTCTCAGGACGCCCCAAACGGGCCCCAAGACGACCCAGGGATGCCCAGAAATGCAATATGAGTTCACTTTCGCAAAGTTGGTTGGTTGGTAGATTGTTTTATGCCGTACCGAAGCCTGAACACGAACAGGACTCCAAGATTCTAAGCCAGCGACCTCGCGCCCTCACAAAATATTTGCGCTTTTCGTCCCCATGCCAAGCACGTCTTGCGCCCTCGCGCCAGATCCATGGATCCGTCATCCATTCTAGTGTCTCCCCGACAGGAAGGGAGGTTTGCCTTCCGCCCAGTGGATGATGTCTTGCCTCTTTGGTGGGACCTGCGCTGCCGTCGATTTCGGCAGCTTGCACTGGCCGCTCACAACTTCCAGTCCATCTGTTTTCGGTGCTTTTACACCGCTGGCGGGGCCGGCCACGCCACCCGCTCCGGGTGTGACCCGTCCCTCTGAGCGGCCTTCGCCTCCTGTCCCCCCCTTCGGCCGCCCTCCTTGTCCATTGCATATTCCTGTATGGTGGCACATTTCGCTTCAACGGTATCTCCGTTGCCATTGTTCTTCCGCCAGCGCATTTACTCTGCCCAGCCGCCGACGCAAAAAGTTGTTGGTGCTTGTGGCCGCCTGCGCACTCCTCCGCGCTCCCCCTCCGCGCCCGCCCTCTCCTTTTCCTCCTGCCCGGTGTGCCTCTGCCTGGCGCGGCCCGCTGGCGGATCGGCCGCGTGGGCGTTCGCCCTCGCAGCTGACCGACAAGTTTTTGAAGATGCGCTGTTGATCTCCCGGCTTGAAGTCGGGCGCGTCCTTCTCTACAGGAAGGCGATTCAAAAATAGTCAAACAATCGGCTGGAGGCTATCTTGCGGTTCTTTTTGGAGTAGTTTTTCTGTTTGACAATCTTTCATCGCTCTTGCAAAATCCGCCTGTAGGAGGGCATGCCCGACCGAACGCAAGTTTTTAAAGGTGCGCTGTTGAGCTCCTGGCTGGTGGAGTGGACTGGTTTCACCTGAGTGGAGGGGCGTCGTCCCGTTCCCCCAGGCCGAGACCTCCAGCGCCTCGACAAAAAATCACGCCAGATGAGCGACGGAAAAAGACCAGGTCGACTGCGCCGACATTCGCGCGTAAGCTGCCCGCGAACGCGTCGGTGGTTGAAAGTAGGTATTTTCTGATCCCCAGATCCCAATACACCTTAGGCGCTTTCCTACTTCAATGACCGAGTGGTTTCACTTGCTCCCTCCTCTTCAGGGGGCGGGCGGAAGCCCAGTCTAGTCCCGACGCCTTCCTACTTTTATGTTTCTACCCAGTTCTTCCTCACCTGCGCCTTTCCACTTACAGGTTTCGACGCACGTCTTCCGACCGGCGGGTTGGGTCGTTGGCTGAAACGTGCCCGACAGGAGCGGGCTGCTGGAGGCGGAGGGGCTGACGCCCTCGTACGTGCCCTCCACGCCCGAGAAACCCGTGGCCGCGCAGCTCCGCAGCGGGGAGGCCTCGTGGGGCTCCCCGCGCGCGCGGCCGCCAGTCCGATCTGCGGTCGGCGGTCGCGCTCTGTCGATGCGGCGACCGAGGCCGCGGAGGGTCGCAGGTCGTAGCTCGTATCTGGTCGTCGTCGTCGTCGTCGTCGTCGTCGTCGTCGTCGTCGGTGGTCGTCGTTGGTGGTCGTCACTGGTCGTCGACGTCGCTCGTCGTCGTCGTCGTCGTCGTCGTCGTCGTCGTCGCTGGTCGTCGTCGCTGGTCGTCGCTCGTCGTCGCTGGTCGTCGTCGGTGGTCGTCGTCGTCGTCGTCGTCGTCATCGTCGTCGTCGTCGTCGGTGGTCGTCGTTGGTGGTCGTCACTGGTCGTCGACGTCGCTCGTCGCTCGTCGTCGTCGTCGTCGTCGCATGTTGTCGTCGTCGCTGGTCGTCGTTCGTCGTCGTTGTCGTCGTCATCGCTGGTCGTCGTCGGTGGTCGTCGTCGTCGGCGTCGTCGCGTGTCGTCGTCGTCCTCGTCGCGTGTCGTCGTCGTCGTCGTCGCTCCTCGTCGTCGTCGTCGTCGTCGTCGTCGTCGTCCTTGTCGCTCCTCGCTCGTCGCTCGTCGTCGTCGTCGTCGCTGGTCGTCGGCTGGTGTTCGTCGTCGTCGTCGTCGTCGTCGCTCGTCGTCGTCGGTGGTCGTCGTTGTCGTCGTTGCTCGTCGCTCGTCGCTCGTCGTCGTCGTCGTCGTCGTCGTCGGAATTCGTCGTCGTCGTCGTCGTCTTCGCTGGTCGTCGTCGGGGGTCCGTGTCGTCGTCGTCGTCGTCGTCGTCGTCGTCGTCGTCGTCGTCGTCGTTGCTCGGCGTTGTATTTGTCGTCGTCGCTTGTCGTCGTTGTCAGCGTTGTCGCTGGTCGTCGTCGTCGCTCGTCGCTGCTCGTCGTCGCTCCTCGTTTTTGGCGTCGTCGTCGCTGGCCGTTGTCGCTGGTCGTCGTCGGTGTTCGTCGTCGCTGGCCGTCGTCGCATATTGTCGTCGTCGTCGTTGCTCGTCGTCGTCGTCGCTTGTCGTCGTCGTCGTCGTCGTCGTCGGCGTCCTCGTCGCTGGACGTCGTCGTCGTCGTCGTCATCGTCGTCGTCGTCGTTGCTGGTCGTCGTCGGTGGTCGTCGTCGTCGTCGTTGGTCGTCGTCGTCGTCGCTGGTCGTCGTCGCTGGTTGTCGTCGCCGTCGTCGGTGGTCGTCGTCGGTGTTGGTCGTCGTCGTCTCGCTGGTCGTCGTCGGCGTCGCCGTCTTCGCGGTCGTCGTCGTCGTCGTCGTTCGTCGCTTGTCGCTTGTCTCTCGTTGTCGTCGGTGCTCGTCGTCGTCGTCGTTGGTGGGCGTCGTCGTCGTCGTCGGTGGTCCTTTATGGTGGTCGTTGACGTCGTCGTTGTCGTCGTCGTCGTCGCTGGTCGTCGTCGTCGTCGTTTGTCGTCGTCTCTGATCGTCGCTCGTCGTCTTCGTCGTCGTCGCTGGTCGTCGTCGGTCGTCGTCGTCGTCGTCGTCGTCGTCGTCGTCGCATGTTGTCGTCGTCGTCGTCGCTTGTCGTCGCCGTCGTCGTCGCTCGTCGTCGTCGTCGCTCGTCGCTGGTCGTCGTCGTCGTCGTCGTCGTCGCTGGTCGTCGTCGTCGCGCGTCGCTCGTCGTTCGTCGTCGTCGTCGTCGTCGCTGCTCGTCGTCGTCGGCGTCGCCGGTTGTCGCTGGTCGTCGTCGCTGGTCGTCGCGTCGCTCGTTGTCGTCGGTGGTCGTCGTCGTCGTCATCGTCGCTCGTCGTCGTCGCTCGTCGTCGTCGGTCGTCGTCGTAGTCTTCGTCGTCGTCGTTGGAATCCGTCGTCGTCGTCCTCGTTGCTGGTCGTCGTCGCTGGTCGTCGTCTTCGTCGTCGTCGTTGGAATCCGTCGTCGTCGTCCTCGTTGCTGGTCGTCGTCGCTGGTCGTCGTCTTCGTCGTCGTTATCGTCGTTGCTCGTCGTCGTATTTGTCGTCGTCGCTGGTCGTCGTCGTCGTCGTCGTCGTCGTCGCTCTTCGCTGCTCGTCGTCGCTCGTCGTTTTTGTCGTCGTCGTCGCTGGCCGTTGTCGCTTGTTGTCGTCGAGGTCGTCGTCGTCGTCGTCGTCGCTTGTTGTCGTCGTCGGCGGTCGTCGTTAGTGGTCGTCGTTGGTGGTGGTCGTCGTCGTCGTCGCTTGTCGTCGTTGTTGGTCGTCGATCGTCATCGTTGTCGCCGTCGTCGCTGGTCGTCGTCGTCGTCGTCGCTGGTCGTCGTCGTTGGTCGCCGTCGTCGCTGGTCGTCGCCGTCGTCGTCGCTCCTCGTCGTCGTCGTCGTCGCCGTTGCCGTCGTCGTTGTCACTCGTCGCTCGTCGCTCGTCGCTCGTCGCAGGTCGTCGTCGTCGTCGTCGTCGTCGCTGGTCGTTGGTCGTTGTCGTCGTCGACCTCGTCGCTCGTCGCTTGTCGCTCGTCGTTGTCGTCGTCGTCGCTGGTCGTCGTCGTCGTCGTCGCTGGTCGTCGTCGTCGTCGTCGCTGGTCGTCGTCGGTCGCTTGTCGCTGGTCGTCGTCGTCGTCGTCGCTGGTGTCCGTCGTCGTCGTAGTCGTCGTCGTCGTCGTCGTCGTCGTCGTCGTCGCTGGTGTCCGTCGTCGTCGTCGTAGTCGTCGTCGTCGTCGTCGTCGTCGTCGTCGTCGTCGTCGTCGTCCGTAGCCATTTTGGCTCAAGCCATTTTGGCTCAAGGTCCCGTCTGTACTGTACTCTCTGTTCAGTCACTCTCTGATTACACCAATGCCTTCGATCATGTCTCGCTTGTCTCAGGCCGAGCCTCTGTTCGAAGTCAGCGACGATGACATGAATGGAGCAGATGCGGGGAGTGAGGACCGCGCGAAACGTGGCCGGGTTGCAGGCGGACCGTCAAGGGCCAGCGCCGT
The DNA here is from genome assembly GCA_963575745.1 of Prorocentrum cordatum. NCBI lineage: Eukaryota > Dinophyceae > Prorocentrales > Prorocentraceae > Prorocentrum > Prorocentrum cordatum. Next base: position 140,630 of record CAUYUJ010019518.1, on the reverse strand, counting down.
CGCGGCGAAGCACGGCCTTGGTGGCGAGATGGCGGCGCTTCTCGCAGCGCAACAGGAGATGTTCGGGGGGGAGCTTAAGGGGCAGCTCAAGCCAGTGAAGCAGGCCCTCAACACATTGAACCAGGAGGTGAAGGACCAGGGCGCCACGCTGGCGACGCACTCCGAGCAGCTTCAGGATTTAGCTAAGTTTAAGGAGAAGGTGGAGAAGGGCGAGTTGGAGGTGGGAGGAAGTGGAAGGCAGGGTGGAGGAGGCCCAGGGGGTAATACGATCGTCAGCGCTGCACTGTCTTCAGCCGGGACTGAAACTTCTCCTGGTTTCGTGCCCCTAAAGAAGAGACGCTGTTGCGTGGTCGGGGGGTTCGTTTACAACGATGCCGTTAAGATCGTCCAGTTCTTGCAGGACGAGCTCAACAGCAACAACATTAAGTATAAACAGGTGGTGGGTTGTGGGTCATTCTGCACTCGGGCTAAGGTATGGTTTCACAGCTCCGATGAGATGTGGGGTTCCTGAAGGCCTACAAGGGCAAGAAGATCTCCACTAACTTGGCCGATCCCTCCAGGCCGGTGGACCCGAACGACGCCTCGAAGAGGCTGCTCTGGCACGGCATCGACAAGTTGGACTGGGAGCAGGACCTGGGGAAGCGCGTGGCCAAGGCGAGGGACGTGGTCGTGGAGCAGCTGAAGGCGAAGGTCGAAGAGCAGGTGGCGCTGGAGGCGGTGAAGATTTCCGACTACGGCGACGTGATCCTTGTGTGAGAAGTTGCCCACTACGCCAACCCCGTGGCCGATCAAGCTCTTCGAGGCGGACAAGAACACGCACCTATTGAAGGTGGTGGTCGGAGCGGCGGCCCGGCTCATAGCCGCAGGTGTGGCTTTGGACCTGGACAACAACCTGGAGGCGATCAATGCGGCCGGAACGCGTTGAGTCCCGTGCCGTTTTCGACGCAGCCGCGGAGGGGTGAGTTTCAAGGCGTTATCGTGGAATCTGCGGGGGTTGGCAGAATCGGAACTACGAGACGCTTTGGCATGCATGCGACGAGAATTCGAGTGGGGAGTCATTTTAGCCCAGGAGCTCACCAAAGCTAAAACGAATCCTTACCCTCAGGACGTCGATGGCCACCGGATCATCTCGGACACCCCCTTGCGCGGTGTCAGGGTGCCCGGCATCATCATCCACGAGTCTTTGGTCAGCTTCGTCGTTGGGGACCCCTTCTTTCAGGGATGCGCTGTGGGGGTGAGGATGAATCATCCAGTTTTGGGCGAGCTGTTCTTCGTGTCTGCTCACCTTGATTCGAGTTCCTCACGCACAAGTTTTGCACAGAATTTGACAGATTTCGAGACGATGCTTATGTCGTGTCCTAGTGAAGCTTCTCTATTGTGCGGTATTGATGCCACTTGTAATCTTGCTGATTTGGATCCTGGTTTTCATCTTATTGGTCCTGTTCTTGGTTCTACCTTGCGCTCTTCTCATTGGAAGGTTTTTCGTCTCGCCGAGACCATCTTTACGGAGGAGCTCAGGGTGTTGAGTACTTTCTGCGATGCGAGCCAGGGCGCTGGGAATGACGCGTGCTACCGCGACCTCCGGTGCGCGCCCAGCCAGATCGACTACGTATTGGCTAGAGGACCTGCATTCGATCACTGCCCGTGTCACCCCGTGCTCTCGGAGGCGACCGTCTCCGACCATTTACCTTTATTATTGCTTAAAGATCTGCCGCCGGGGAGGGAGAAAGTATGGGAGGCTAGGGAGGGGACTGCGCCGGAGCCGTTGCCGATCAATTGGGTTGTCGATGACAAGCCCGGTTTTCAGCACTACATCCGGGACCGGCTGGGAATGGAGCGCACCTTCTTCAGCAATGCTGGCAACATTTATCATGTGTTCACAGATGGAAGTTTTAAAGACTTCACTATGAGAGGTGGTAAGCGACGTCGAGGTCCAGCTCGTTGCGGCTGGGGTTTTACGATATTTTCAAAGTACGGTTTCGAGGAAGAACCTGAACCTGAATTCCGTTTGTGTGGACCTGTCGTTTTATCTCGCGAGGAAGAATTGTTCGTTGGGGCCGCTCGTCTGTCCAACAGCGTCGCCGAGTCACAGGCTGCTTTGGAGTGTTGTTTGTGGCTTCTTGGACAACTCAGTTCGCCAGCACCTCTCGTCCCGCAGGGCGCTTCTGTACTATTCACCTTTGACTCGCAGTACGTGCAGAAGCTCATATTGGGGCAATTCCAGCCGCGATTCAATGTTGTATGGTGTGTGCTTTACGAGCTGCTTGGAAAGCGTGCGCAGGGAAGTTCAACATGATCGACCCTGCTTGGATCAAATCGCATACTGGGCATTACGGCAATGAGATGGCGGACGAGCTTGCTGAGGCTGGCGCTGGCGACGGCACGAATCCTTACAGGGTCAATCGCCGGCCGTGCCATTTATGCCATTGGGATGAACATGACTATCTTGATAAGCTGGACTGCCACCCGGTACCAGAAGAAGAAGCTCACTTACTTGGATTGCCTTTCGGACGATTGGTCAGACCACGTTCTGAAGATATTCCGGCGCATACGGGTACCTCTGGCAACTTATCGGCGGATGTTTCCACATCGTCCCAAATGGCGGAGCGGAGGGAGTATGAAGCTGTGACTCGAGAGATCTTGGGCTATGGCGTGCGGGGGCCTGCGGTGCCAACCTTGACCGAGCTGGCTACATTGATTCGCGACGCATCTGAGCAATTTGGGCATGTCCAGCGGCGTCGACGAGTTACGCTGCAGCCTGATCACCCACTCATGGTTCAGTTGAGGACGGTGCAGAACTTGAGACATGGCACGTCAGTTAAGACACTCGCTTATTTGTACGCCACAGCCGCGCACCAGATCAAACGGATTTTGAATTGCAGCCGTGCGGAGGCGAACGACTGCTCAGGCGTGCTGTACGATATAACTTTGCCCGAGAAGGTCATGAACCCGATGATCATGCGCAATTGGCGGCCCATTGCTGTTATGTCAGTTTTCTCGAAGCTGTGCAGTCTGTTGTTGTCGGACGTGGGTGGGCTCAGAAACGTGGCCATTAACGACTGTCAGTTTGCTTTTCGACCTGGCTTCCAGTTTGCCGAAGTCTTGTTCGTGCTGCGTCAGCTGATTGAGAAGAGCATTGCATTCGGCGCAAACCTGCTGATCTTTGACGGGGACATTTACAAAGCATACGATGCAGTCAACCATCATAGTTGGTCTCGCGCTTACGGAAAAGCCGGCATTCACCCAGCGGTCACTTCGGCATGCGTCCGGGAAGTTCGCGAGAGCGAAGGGCGAGTTCGATTGCCAGGGCTGCAACCTGGGCGCGTTTTTCGGCGAGGGCGCAGCATGTTCCAGGGGGGCCTGGAGTCGCCTTACGGGTTCAATGTTGTACTTGATCGCGAAGTGGTGCAGCCGTTTTTGGTATATGCTCGCAGCCAGTACTGGGGGGCAGACGTATCCCACGAGGATCTGGAAATAATGGAAGCAAGTATCAAAGAACGGCCTGCGAAGCTTACCCGCTACGGAACGGAGCGGATCCGATTGTTGCTTTTCGCGGACAATTTTTGGTTGATCGCCGCCTCCACAAAGCAGTTGCGATCAATGTGCAGAAAATTCTTCGAGTTCCTGGACAATGCGGGCTTTGGTGTGGACGTGTCTGAATGCTGTTGGTCATCCGCTGTGGAATCGTTGCGAGGATTTGATTTCAAGGTTGACAATCGGTGGCCCGAGCTGCTGTCCCAACCGTCCCGGGATGACAACATCAGCGTAAAACAGATACCCAGAAATGAATCATTCAAGGCCCTCGGCTGCCACGTGTCGCGTGCAGGCGATTGCACGGCAGAGGTGCGGCACAGGATCGGCAGGGGTTGGGCGTCATTCGTGAAACATTCGAAGCCCTTGCGAAGCAAAAGCGGGTCGGTGATGCAACGTTTAGCATTGCTCCGGAAGGTGGTCCTCCCAGCGCTGCTGTGCAATATTGGGGCATGCCATCTTACGCGGCGGGATCTGCAAAAGCTCCGGGCCGTCGAAGACACGATGACGCGCAAGGTCATGAGGTGGGGCGCGCCGAAAGACATGAAGGAGGACTTCGCCGCTGGTGACTACATGGCCGTCACCGCCATGCACATGAACAAGTGCCGTGCTCGTGCTGGGTGGCTGCGATGGGGCCAGGAAGCTTTACTGCGAGCTTATTCTTGGGCTGGGCACGTTGCAAGGTTTGGTCGACGCGCGCCGGGAAGATTGGCTTTCAAAGTATTGACCTACAGGAACGAACTATATTTGGAACGGCTGGTCACCATGTACGGCCACCAATGCCACGGCAGACGTTTTCATGTATGGAGATGGGAAATGCAGTTCAGTGGTTTCCACGGGCGTGACTGGAGAACCAAGACACATAAAGGCGAGATGTGGGAAGATTCCGCACAAGAGTGGCTGAGATGGGAAACGACACTGGTATCCCGAGAACCAGAAGAACCCGAGTAAACTTATTCACGACGACTTCTTCAATCCTGAACTGAGGTACGGCCCTGCCAGCACGCATGCGTGACTTTCAAGGCAGTGCGATCATCATCATCATCATCATCATCATCATCGTCGTCATCGTTGGTCGTCGTCGTCGTCGCTCGTCGTAGTAGTCGTCGTCGCTGGTCGTCGTCGCTGGTCGTCGTCGCTGGTCGTCGTCGTCGCTGGTCGTCGTCGTCGCTGGTCGTCGTCGTCGTCGTCGTTGCTCGTCGTCATCGTCGGTGGTCGTCGTCGTCGTCGTCGTCGCTGGTCGTCATCGTCGTCGTCGTTGTCGTCGTCGTCGTCATCGTTGGTCGTCGTCGGTCGTCGTCGTCGTCGCTGGTCGTCGTCGTCGCTTGTCGTCGCTGGTCGTCGTCGTCGTCGTCGTCGTCGCTGGTCGTCGTCGGTGGTCGTCGTCGTCGTCGCTCGTCGCTAGTCGTCGTCGCTGGTCGTCGTCGCTATTCGTCTTCGTCGTCGTCGTCGTCGCTGGTCGTCGCTGGTCGTCGTCGTTCGTCGGTCGCCGTCGTCGTCGATGGTCGTCGTCGGTGGTCGTCGTCGTCGTCGTCTTGGTCGTCGTCGTCGTCGCCGTCGTCGCTGGCGTCGTCGTCGTCGTCGTCGTCGTCGTCGTCGTCGTCGGCGCTCGTCGCTGCTCGCTTGTCGTCGTTGTCGTCGTCGCTGGTTGTCGTCGGTGGTCGTGGGTCGTCGTCGTCGTGGTCGTCGTCGCTGGTCGCCGTCGTCGTCGCTCGTCGCTGGTCGTCGTCGTCGCTCGTCGTCGTCGCTCGTCGCTCGTCGCTCGTCGTCGGCGTCGTCGTCGTCGTTGCTCGTCGTCGTCGTCGTCGCTCGTCGCCCGTCGCTCGTCGTCGTCGTCGCTCGTCGTCGTCGTCGTCGCTAGAATCCGTCGTCGTCGTCGTCGTCGTCGATGCTCGTCGTCGTCGTCGTCGTCGTCGTCGTCGTCGCTCGTCGTCGTAGTCGTTGTCGTTGTCGTCGCTGGTCGTCGTCGCTGGTCTTCGTCGCAAGTCGTCGTCGTCGTTGTCGTCGTCGTCGTTGCTTGTCTTCGTGGTCGTCGTCGTCGTCGTCGTCGTCGGTGGTCGTCGTCGTCGCTGTCGTTGTCGTCGCTGGTCGTCGTCGTCGTCGTCGCTGCGCGTCGTCGTCGTCGTCGTCGTCGCTGGTCGTCGTCGCTGGTCGTCGTCGTGGTCGTCGTCTTTGCTCGTCGTCGTCGTCGCTGGTCGTCGTCGTCGTCGTCGGTCGTCGTCGGTGGTGGTCGTCGTCCTCGTCGTCGCTCGTCGTCGTCGTCGACGTCGCTGGTAGTCGTCGTCGTCGTCGTCGTCGTCGTCGTCGTCGTCATCGCTCGTCGCTTGTCGCTGGTCGTCGTCGTCGTCGTCGTCGTCGTCGTCGCTGGCCGTCGTAGTCGTCATCGTCGCTGGTCGTCGTCGTCGGTGTCGTCTTCGTCGCTTGTCGACGTCGTCGCTGCTCGTCGTCGTCGTCGCTGGTCGTCGTCGTCGTCGCTGGCCGTCGTCGTCGTCGCTGGTCGTCGTTGCTTGTCGTCGCTGGTCGTCGTCGTCGTCGCTGGTCGTCGGTGTCGTTGCTCGTCGTCGTCGTCGTCGTCTCTGGTCGTCGTCGTGGTCGTCGTGGTCGTCGTCGTCGTCGTCGCCGTCGTCGCTCATCGTTAGCGCTGGTCGTTGCTCGTCATCGGCCGCGTCGTCGTCGTCGTCGTTGCTCGTTGTCGTCGTCGTCGCTCGTCGCTCGTCGTTTTTGTCGTCGTCGTCGTCGTCGTCGTCGTCGTCGTCGTCGTCGTCGTCGTCGTCGTCGTCGCTGGTCGTCGTCGTCGGTGGTTGTCGTCGTCGTTGTCGTCGTCGTCGCTGGTCGTCGTCGTCGTCGTCGTCGTCGTCGTCGCTGGTTCACGTCGTCGTCGCTCGTCGTCGTCGCCGTCGTCGTCGATGTCGTCGTCGTCGTTGCTGGTCGTCGATCGTCGCTCGTCGTCGTCGTCGTCGTCGTCTTCGCTGGGGTCCGTCGTCGTTTTCGTCGTCGTCGTCGTTCCTGGTCGTCGTAGTCGTCGTCGTCGTTGCTGTCGTCGCCGGTCGTCGTCGCTGGTCGTCGTCGTTGTCGTCGCTGGTCGTTGTCGCTCGTCGTCGTCGTGGTCGTAGTTGCTCGTCGCTCGTCGTTGCTGGTCGTCGGTCGTCGCCGCTGTTCGTCGTCGCTGGTCGTCGTCGTCGTCGTCGTCGCTGTTCGTCGTCGCCCGTCGTCGCTCGTCGTTCGCCGCTGGTCGTCGTCGTTGTCGTCGTCGTCGCTCGTCGCTCGTCGCTCGTCGCTCGTCGCTCTTTGCTGGTCGTCGTCGTCTCTGTGGTCGTCGCTGGAATCCGTCGCCGTCGCCTTCGTCGTCGTCGTCGTCGTCGTCGTCGTCGCGGGTCGTTGTCGTCGCTGGTCGTCGTCGCTGGTCGTCGGCGCCATCGTCGTCGTCGTCGTCGTTGCTCATCGTCGTCGTCGTCGCTGGTCGTCGTTGCTCGTCGTCGTCGTCGCTGGTTGTCGTCGTTGTCGTCGTCGTCGTCACTGGTCGTCGTCGTCGTCGTCGCTGGTCGTGGTTGCTCGTCGTCGTTGTCGTCGTCGTCGCTCGTCGTCGTCGTCGTCGTCGCTGGTCGTCGTCTCTTGAATCCAGCGTCGTCCTCGTCGTCGTCGCTCGTCGTCGTCGCTGGTCGTCGTCGCTGTTTGTTCTCGTCGTCGTTGCTCGTCGTCGTCGTCGCTGGTCGTCGTCCCTGGTCGTCGTCTTCGTCGTCGTCGCTGGTAGTCGTCGTCGTCGCTGGTCGTAGTCGCCGTCGGCGTCGTATCTTGTATCTTGTCGCTCGTCGTTGTCGTCGTCGTCGCTGGTCGCCGTCGTCGTCGCTCGTCGCTTGTCGCTCGTCATCGTCGTTGTCGTCGTCGCTGCCGTCGGCGTCGTCGCCGTCGTCGTCGTCGTCGTCGCTGGTGTCCGTCGCTCGTCGTCGTCGTCGTCGTCGTCGTCGTCGCTGGTGTCCGTCGTCGTCGTCATCGTCGTCGCTGGTCGTCGCTCGGCATTTTCGTCGGCGGTTCGAGATTCCACCCCATAAGGCCACAGCTTTTGAGACTCGACTGTCGCTGGTCGTTGTCGTTGTCGCTCGTGGTCGCTGGTCGTCGTCGTCGTCGTCGTTGTCGTTCTCCTCGTTGTCGTTGTCGTCGTCGCTGGTCGTCGTCGTAGTCGTTGTCGCAGTCGTCGTCGCTGGTCATCGTCGTGGCTGTCGCTTGTTGTCGTCGTCGTCGCTGGTCGTTGTCGTTGTCGCTGGTCGTAGTCGTCGTCGACGTCGTCGCTCGTCGTCGTCGCTTGTCGCTCGTCGTCGTCGCTGGTCGCCGTCGTCGTCGTCATCGTCGTCGCTCGTCGTCGCTCGTCGTCGCTCGTCGTCGTCGTCGTCGTCGCCGTCGTCGTCATCGTCGTCGCTCGTCGTCGCTCGGCGTAGTCGTCGTCGGTTCGGGATTCAAGCCTCAAGGCTTGATCTTTGAGACTCGAGGGTCGCTGGTCGTTGTCGTTGTCGCTGGTCGTCGCTCGTCGTCGTCGTCGTCGTCGTGGTTGTCGTCGTCGTCGCTGGTCGCTCGTTGTCGTCGTCGTCGTCGTCGTCGTCGCTGGTCGTCGACGTCGTCGTCAGTGTCGCAGTCGTCGTCGTCGTTTCCCGCCGCTCGTTGTCGTCGTCGCTCGTCGTCGTCGTCGTCGTTGGTCGTCGTCTCTCGTCGTCGTCGTCGTCGTCGTCGCTGCTTGCCGTCGTCGTCGCTGCTCGTCGTCGTCGTCGTCGTCGTCGTCGTCGTCGTCGTCGTCTGGCGCTCGTCGTCGTCGTCGTCGTCGCTGGTGTCCATCGTCGTCGTCGTCGTCGCTCGTCGTCGTCGTCGTCGCTCGTCGTCGCTCGGCATAGTCTTGGTTGGTTCGGGATTAGAGCCTCAAGGCTCGAGCTTTGAGACTCGAGGGTTGGTGGTCGTTGTCGTTGTCGCTCGTCGTCGCTCGTCGTCGCTCGTCGTCGTCGTCGTCGTCGTCGTCGTCGTCGTCGTTATCGTCGTCGTCGTCGTCGTCGTTATCGTCGTCGTCGTCGTCGACGTCGTCGCCGTCGTCGTCGTCGTCGTCGTCGTCGTCGTCGTCGTTATCGTCGTCGTCGTCGACGTCGTCGCCGTCGTCGTCGTTGTTCATCGCTCGCTGTCGTCGTCGTCGTCGCTGCTCGTCGTCGTCGCTGGTCGTCGTCGTCTTTGGTCGTCGTCGTCGCTGGTCGTCGAAGTCGCTGGTCGTCGTCGTCGTCGTCGTCGATTTCGTCGTCGCAGGTCGTCGTCGTCGTCGGTGGTCGTCGTCGTCGTCGTCGCTGGTCGTCGTCGTCGCTGGTCGTCGTCGTCGTCGCTGGTCGTCGTCGTTGTCGCTCGTCGCTGCTTGTCGTCGCTCGTCGTCGTCGTCGTCGTCGTCGTCGTCGTCGTCGTCGCTGGTCGTCGTCGTCGTCGTCATCGTTGCTCGTCGTCGTCGTCGTCGTCGTCGCCGTCGTCGTCGCGGGTCGTCTTCTTCGTCGTCGTCGTCGTCGTTGTCGTCGCTGGTCGTCGTCTTTGTCGCTCGTCGCTCGTCGTCGCTGCTTGTCGTCTTCGTCGCTGGTCGTCGTCGTCATTCGTCGTCGTTGTTGCTTGTCGAAGTCGTCGTCGTCGCTGGTCGTCGTCGACGTCGTCGTCGTCGTCGCTCGTCGTCGCCGGGCATAGTCGTCGCTGGTTTGAGATTCAAGCCTCAAGGCTCGAGCTTTGAGACTCGAGGGTCGCTGGTCGTTGTCGTTGTCCGTCGTCGTCGCTCGTCGTCGTCGTCGTCGTCGTCGTCGTCGTCGTCGTCTTCGCTGGTCGTCGTCGTTGTTCGTCGCTCGCTGTCGTTGTCGTCGTCGCTGGTCGTCGTCGTCGTCGTCGTTGTTGTCGTTGCCCGTCGCTCGTCGTCGTCGTCGCTTGTCGTCGTCGCTGGTCGTCGTCGTCGTCGTCGGTCGTCGTCGTCGTCGTCATCGTCGTCGCTCGTCGCTCGTCGATCGTCGACGTCGTCGTCGTAGTCGTCGTCGTCGTGGTCGTCGTCGCTGGTGTCCGTCCGTCGTCGTCGTCGTCGCTTGTTGTCGCTCGGCGTAGCCGTCGTGGTTTCTAGATCCGAGCGTCAAGGCTCGAGCTTGGAGACTCGAGGGTCGCTGGTCGTCGTCGTTGTCGCTCGTCGTCGCTCGTCGTTGTCGTCGTCGTTGTTGTCGTCGTCGTTGTCGTCGTCGTTGTCGTCGTTGTCGTCGTCGTCGTCGTTGTCGCTGGTCGTCGTCGTTGTCGTTGCGCGTGGCCGTCATCGTCGTTGCTCGTCGTTCGCTGTCGTCGTCGCTGGTCGTCGTCGTCGTCGTCGTCGTTGCTTCTCGCTTGTTGTCGTTGTCGTCGTCGTCTTCGTCGTCGTGGCTGGTCGTCGAGCCGTTTTTTGTTGCAGCTGTCTTCAGAGCGGTGCCGCTGCAGCGAGCCAACTTGGCTGGTTTGATCACCAGGCTCCTGCGGGAGCAGTATCAAGGCGAGGGCTCCGTCACAGTGATGGCGCCAGAGCCGCCGACGCCCGCGGTGCTCCGTGGGCCGCGGCGGCTGACGTGGTCATGTGGCAGGTGCGCAGCCCCCTCGAACTGGGCGTCGCGCATCCGCTGCGAGTGCGGGGCCGACGCGCCGCTTCAGGTCAGGAAGGCGGCAAGGGGAGGTTCACGACCAGCTGGTCGCTGGGCGCGGTGCTGCGTCAGACAAAGGTCAGCCGCCCAAGGCCAAGAATGACCACGCGGGAGCTCGGCTGGCGGATAGTGAGAAGTTCATGCTGTTGAATTTTGGCACGGAGGGAGGTGGCTCTGCGCCGCAGTCCACCAGTGCAGACGCCGAGACTCTGCCGTGGGCCGCCTCATCGTCTGCCAAATATGCTGCTCGAGGTGCCAACCTGGGGCCGATCGGTGAGCGCGACGATGGCAAGATCATGCGCGAGAAGCTGGCGTCCCAGCTCCTGCAGTACGAGAATGCGCTCAAGACCCTCCCAGGAGGCGATGGCGATCCGATTCGTGCGGCCACCCTGGGGAAGGTCAGGAGCATTTGGGGCCAGTGGCGTGCTCTCCGCGCGCCAGCGATTGCGCGTCGGAGGGCGGCTCAGGACCTCCACGGGGCGCGGCTCGCTTGCGACAAGATGGAGAATGATATTCCCGAGAAGTCGAAGCAGGTCGCCAACCTGCAGGAGGCGCTCGTGGAGCGCAGGGCGCAGCTGGAGGCCAAGAAGAACGAGATCGATACACTGGAGGCCGAGTATAAGCGCGCGACGGCCCTCGTCGCTGAGGGCGCCGAGGCAGGCGCCGGGGCCGAGGCCGCGGAGGTTAAGGTCGCTGTGGGGCCCGCAGACTTCGAGGATCCTGTCTGTGCTCAAGGGGTTTCTGTCGACAGAGGCCCGAGCCGAGCTGCGGGGGGTTTTCGTGGCAAGCTCAGTGTGCAGAAGAATACTGCAGGGGCTGGCGCTGATGATGTTGATTTGCCTGCAGCAGCCTCTGAGAGCGAGGCGAGTCCGGCCCAGTCAAGAGGTCCTTCGACGACCTCAGCGAGGAGAAGGCTAAGCTGCTCTTCGGCAGTCGAGGGGGCTTCGCCGAGTTCACTGGTCAGCTCAAGGAGCTGGGCAATAAGCAGCGTTGTTCCTGAGGGGGGGGGGGGGGCGGGCGGGGGGGGGAACCTCTTCAGGCAGTGCAGCGCGGCTGATGATGAGTGGCCTGAGCTTGGATTTGCAGTGCCTGCGATTTGGCCAGACAGGAGGTTCAGTTCGGATGCACAGCGTTCGAATATGAGTGATGTGACTGGTGGCGAGGGCCTGGGTGACGCGGCAGTCGCGAAGCCCGCGGGCCCTCCGAGTGCCGCGAGCCCTTCTAAGGGGGCTGCCGTCGGCGCGAGGAGTGGAGAGCGCGCCGCTGCTGGAGTGGCGGCGCGGGCGGGATCCGGCTCCCACGGGGCGTTGCGTGATGGCCAGGGGGGGGGGGAGGGGCGAGGCCCCCCCCCCCATGGCAAAAATTGGAAGGCGCAGCCGCGCGACCGCCCCATGAGGGGGGCCGCCAGTCACGCTTCGGAGTTGCCGTTAGTCGCGCGCCGGGATGGGTTTAATGTTACGTAGCACCCCGCAATTGCGGATAAGAGTGAGGGGGCGGGCGCGGGCGACGCGGGCGTCGTCGAGCCGGCGGACCTCGTGGCCCCCACCTTCCTTGTCGATGGCGCTCTCCTCCACCTCCTCCTCCTCTTCCTTCTCCTCCTCTTCCTCCTCCTTCTCCTCCTCGTCTTCCTCGTCCTCATCGTCATCGTCATCCTCCTCCTCCACCTCGTCGTCCTCCTCCTCCTCCTCCTCCTCTTCTTCCTCGTCCTCCCTCTCCCCCCATCGTCTTTTCATCATGGTCCTCCCATTGTCGTCCTCCCCCCCATCGGCCTCCATCATCGTCCTCCCATTGTCGTCCATCATCATCATCATCCTCCCCATCCCCCCCCTCCTCGTCCTCCTCCTCCCCCTCCTCCCCGTCGTCCTCCTTCTCCTCCTCCTTTTCTTTCTCCACGTTCTCCTTACATCCTCTCTTCTTCCACGTTCTCCTCGTCCCCTGTTTACTCATCCTGCTTCCCCCTCCATTCCCAAGATAACTGCAACGCAATCCTTTTTTCCACTTTATGCTCCCCGCCTTCTCTGATCAAGGCAACTCGCCAGGGCAAAGTTGCTGGACGGGCTGGCGTGGATGTGCGGGGCGTGAAGAGGTCCTTGCGGGCTCAGACGGCATGCAAGAATCCGCCGCCGCGCTTGTGCGGCATTGGTTTGTTCAGTGAACGTGGTTTAGGTCGCGGGTGGGTCGCGGGCTCTCCACCTCCACCTGGAAGGAATGCAAAAGCAGCCCGCCGCAAGCGCAAACAAAAACATGGTTCGTACACGGAACGAGGTTTGGGTCGCGGGTGGGCCGCGGGTTCTCCACAGGGAACGGATGCAAAGGATGCCCGCCGCAGGCGCCGAAAATGTGGTTTGTACCCTGAACGTGGTCGCGGGTGGGCCGCGGGCTCTCCACCTGAAACGAATGCAAATATGCGCCGAAAAATGTGGTTTGTACCCTGAACGTGGTTTGGGTCGCGGGTTGGTCGCGAGTTGGTCACGGGATGTGTCGCGGGCTCTCCACTTGGAAGGAATGCAAAAAAGCCCGCCGCAGGCGCCGAAAATTGTGGTTTGTACCTTGAACGTGGTTTGGGTCGAAGGTGGGTCGCGGGTGGGTCGCGGGGTAGGTCGCGGGTGGGTCGCGGGTGGGTCGCGGGTGGGTCGCGGGTGGGTCGCGGGTGGGTCGCGGGGTGGGCCGCGGGGGGGTCGCGGGGTGGGTCGCGGGTTGGGTCGCGGGGTGGGTCGCGGGGTGGGTCGCGGGTGGGTCGCGGGGTGGGTCGCGGGGTGGGTCGCGGGGTGGGTCGCGGGTGGGTCGCGGGTGGGTCGCGGGTGGGTCGCGGGGTGGGTCGCGGGGTGGGTCGCGGGGTGGGTCGCGGGGCGGGTTGCGGGTGGGACGACGACAACAAACAACAACAACAACAAACAACAACAACAAGAATCCGCACCGCGGAATTCCACATCAGCCACGCACCCAGGGACAGTGAATGACCGTTCGGCCCCCTCACTCTGATCAAAGTATCGACTGGTGCTGCTGCTGGACATTCTTCTCGGGGGCTTGCAGTTCACGTTCCTCGCAAGTCTCGCGGGGCTCTGCAGAGCGGGGCTGGCGCGTGACTGGTTTAGACGGGCCAGGCGCGTGCGCGCGAGCGCAGGGGCCCCAGTGTGACTGCAGAGTCGGCCGTGCAGCAGGAGGTCGGAGGCGTGGCGGCCGAGGGGTCCGAGGACTTGACGCAGGCGATCGAGATATGGAGCGATAGCGTGTCGAGCTGCACTTCAGGGCGGGGTCTGCTGGAGCGGGCTCGTCATGATCGGGAAGCGGGGCGCGGCCGTGATTTTTCAGTGCCGCTGCTTGTTTGTTTACTGGATCATCGGCAGAGGTTGGCTGGGTAGATTGGATCTGCGAAGAGTTGGCCGCGCAAGCGGGGGCTTTAAGCCTCGTTTCCAGCGGCGCAGTCGGCGGGAGATGATGCGTTGGAGTCCAGCGGCGGGGTCGCCGTTCTCAGTCGGGTACCAGCTGCGGACTTAGATGTGCGAAAGAGCGTGTTCTACCGCTGCTGGCGGAAAACCGGGGGGGGCCGCTGCCGGTTCGAACCCCTCCCCCCCCCTCCTGAAAACCGGGGGGGGGGGGGGAGGGGTCGCTGCCGGTTCGACCCCGCCCCCCCCCCAGTTCACCATGAAAAGGGGGGGGTCACTACCGGTTCGAACCCCCGCCCCCCCCCCCCTCGAACTCGAAAGCCGGGTGGGGTCGCTTCCTGTTCGAACCCCCCCCCGCCCCCCCCCTTTCGAAAACCGAGGGGGGGTGCGGGCAGTGGTGGGGGCGGTGGTGGTGGGGGCAGTGGCGAGGGGACAGCGGGGCAGTGGTGGGGACAGTGGGATATTGGTGGGGGCGGTAGTGGTGGGGACAATGGTGAGGACAATGGTGGGGGACAGTGGGACAGTGGTGGGGGCGGTGGTGGTGGGGGCAGTGGTGTGGGGGCAGTGGGAATGTGGTGGAAATAGTAGGACAGTGGAGGGTACAGTGGCGGTGGGGACAGTGGTGAAGGCGGTGGCATGGACGGCGGTGGGACAATGGGACAGAGGCGCAGTGGGGGCAGTGGGGGCAGTGGGGACAGTCGTGGGAACAGTGGGACAGCTCAGTGGGACAGCGGAGGAGTCAGTGGGACAGTGGGGACAGTGGGGACAGTCGGGCAGTGGTTGGGGCCGTGGAGAAAGTTGGGAGAGTGGAGCCGTGGTGGGAACAGTGGTGGGGACAGTAGGGGCAGTGCGGCAGTGGTGGTGGCACTGGTGGGGACAGTAGGGGCGGTGGTGGAACCAGTGGGGGCAGTGGTGGTGAGGACAGTGGTGGTGGGAACAACAGTGGGGGATGTGGTGAGGACGGTGGTAGGGAGCGGGAGTCGTTTGCTGGCGGTGAGAGGGGGGGTGGGGAGGGGTTCGAACCAGTAGTGACCCCCCCCTCCGGTTTTCGAGGGGGGGGGGTCGAACCGGTAGTGGCCCCCGCGGTTTTCGAGGTGGGGTGGGGTGGGGGGGGGTACGGTTAGGAGAGGTTAGGGGAGGGGGGGGGGGTGCCGGGGAACGGAGGGGGGGGGGGTCCAGCGGGGGGGGGATTTTCGGAGGGGGGGGGCCGGGCTCCGGAGGAAAAGGGCGGCAATTTTCCATAGTAAGGCGGCGGTGGCTCACGCTCTCTCAGATGTGCAGAAGACCTGCGCGCTGCCACAGCATCGGTTTGCCTGTGTGTTGTGTATCGTTGGTCTGGCTCGGCCCCTCTACGTCGTCCAGTCTACCTCATCACTGCGGTCGGCTTCAAAGGGAACGTTGACCCCTTGGCGGAGCTGATGCGGTTCCTCGGCGCGCTCGGTGGGCCCTGGCTGGCTCTCGGGGACTGGTGCGTGTTGCCAGGTGGCCTGGGTGACTGGGTCGGCAGGGTCCACGGCCTGATGCTGGGGGCGGGGGAGGCCGCGCGTGGAGCTCGAGAACTTGGCTTTGGCATGTGGAGCTCGCTGCAGGGCCCCTTCGCGCAGAGCGTCGAGGTCCTGGCAGGCGCCCCCATCCATGCGCGCGTCGCGTTCGAGGTTGTGCTCGGCTCGCTGGGGAAGGCTGCCGGGATCATTGGGCCTGACTTCCCCTTGAAGTCACCACTTGAAAAGCCGTTGCCTGTCACGGCAGCTCCGCATGAGGCGTCAGCTTGCGCCTGGTCGTGGACGATCGGCGAGCCCCTCTGATCCTGGCGAGGCGTGTGCTCAGTGCCTCGAGAAAGCTGAAGCCTACCTTGCGGATTTTCAAGGTTTAAGCGACTGGAGTCGCAAGTTGTGGCAAGGCCGATCCATGGGATTCAGAACGGTCACGGGGCCTTTCTCGACTGCCTGGGGTCGGACTGTCAAGCAAACCACCTCGGTCGAGTACGCAAGTGGGCCAGGTTCTTTTCGGGGGCCATTCGCCTGTGCGCCCTGGGGCCTTCCGCCGGAGATCGACGAGAGCCCGACCTCGCGGCGCTGAGGCGGCAGAAAGCTACCTTCAGGCGCGTGGGCGTAGGTCGGTGGCCTGGCGGGGGCCCGCTGGAGGGGCGGGCGGGGGTGTCTCGGGAGGACTTGGTGGACCTCCTTGCCCTTGCGAAGTTTCAGCGGATCCAGGGGGCCAGCTGTTTCTTGGAAGCTTTCAGATCAGCTTGGGAAGCTCCGGGGCGAGGCGCGCGCAGAGGCCGCCGAGGCCTGGGCGCAGGCCGCGGCTAGCGAGACGGGCGGCTCCGCTGCTTATCGGTATGTCGAGGGTTCGGTCCAGGAGTCGCAGGTTGATGCTGAAGGGGAACCTGGGGGCCCCAGGCTACCCGTCGCGGGCTCTCAGGCCCTGGATGCGATTTTGGTGGTTTGGGGGCCTCTCTGGGTGCAGCCAGGCCGAGCTTGTGAGCGGCGCCCCAGGAACTGGGACCTGAGGGGTCTTGCGGGGGCGCAGCAGGAGCAAGGCGCTAGCGTCTCGAGGGTGCTGGGGAGCGGGCAGGCTGCCGGCCCTCTGGCGCCGTTGCCGCCTCTCGCCCTGGAGCAGCTGGATGCGGCCTAGCTAGCTACGGTTCCTCGGCTGGGCTTGGGTGGGGCAGGGTGCACCCTGGGCGGGTTCTCTGGCCCCCCCAGGAGCTCCAAGCAAGCTTTCCTCGTTGTTCTTCACGCGTGAGAAGACTCACCGCAGGAGAGCAGGCGCTGGATGTTGTTCGTTTTTTTCTTAGCAAGCCATGGCTCGCGGGCGGAGTGAGGCCTATGATTTCGTAATCGTTGTGGTGCAGAGTTCGGCCCCGCACGAGGCAGCCCGTTGCCGGTGGGTGGGGGGTTGGGCTTGCCAACTCGGCCTTCTGGGACGGTGCTGCCCGCGCGCGTGACAGGGGCGGGCGCGCGCAATCCCCTTTCCAGGCTTGCAAAGTTCAGAGGGTTCAGCGCGGCCAGTGTCGTCCTTGATCTCAGTGAGTACTGCGGGTATGTTAGCCGCGAGGGGCTGCGGAGGGAAGCTGTCATGGCGGGCGCCCCACTGCGGCTTCTCAAGTGCCTTTGCAGTGCCTGTCGCCTCCCCACGAGGGCGATATGGCAAGCGGCTGCCTCTGGAGTAGTACATGCCAGCGGGGCCATTGCTGCGGGGTGTAGTGTGGCGCTTGCTCTGGCGAGGCCCTTGGTGCATGCGCTCGTCCTGGAGCTGCAGAGGCAGTCTCCCGCGGTTCGGTTCCATAATCTGGTTGGCGCTTTCCTTTTGCAAGCTGTGGGCAGCTTTGAGCACGTTGTTAGTCAATTACCAGATGCTCTTATTGTGCTCGTGCAAGGACTTGAGGCCAAGGGGCTCGCGGCCAACTGGGGCAAGACAGGGTGCCTGGCCAGTGGTTCCGAGCTAGCGTTTAACCTTGACGACAAGTGGCCTTTGACCGAGGCCGACAGACTGGGTGCCGCCCGCTGTCTTGGGGCGGATGCCAGCGGTGGCACGGCCCGTCGCGTCTCTGAGCGGAACAGGAGGTCCTAGAAGGCAGCGCGCGTTTCGGCCGAGGTGCTGAAGTTACGTAAGGCTGGGGCCCACGTCATCACGGTAAGCAGGGGTTCCCCTACGGCGACGGCGGTTAGGGGTTCGGCTGTCGCGGACATTGCCGACCGGGTTGCATGGTTCGCGTATTGCCGCCCTGAAGGCGGAGGGGCTGCTCCCCCGGGGGGCCTCAGTGCGTCTTCGCCTAAGGGCCACGCCGCGCGGGGCCTATCGTGACCCTTTCGTCGTTCATGCGGTCGAGGTTGTGAAACACTGGGTCCTGGCGGCCGTTTCGGACCTCCCTGGACGGGGCCCGATGATGGCCGTTTGGGAAGAGGGGTGTAGGCTGCACTGGAGCCCTCTCGCCCGGCTGCTCAATGAAGCAGAGGGTGTGGCCTGGGCCAAGCGCCGCAGGCTGTATTTAGAAGCCTCGTCGGAGGCGCCTTCTGGACACTAGCTCGGTTGTTTGCGCGTGGCAATCGCGTCGCGGACAGGTGCCTTTTTGTGCGTCGAGCGAGGGGCGCTCTATCACAGGTTTTAACCAGTGTCCTTGTCTGCAGCACATCAGGAGAGTAGAGTGTCCGACCTTCCTTCAAGAAGCTGCTCGCAATGTTCGCGCTCGCAGCGAGGCACATGGGTAGCTGTTCTGTCGCTGCCTCGTCCCGAGCCCGAGGTGGTGTTTCCCGCCCGCCGAGCCTGATGTCAAGGTCTGGTGGGATGAGCCCCCCCCCCCCCCCCCCCCTGGCGCTTTTCAGGAGTTTTTTTGTTGTCGATGGTTCAGCCTTCCACGCCTCCATGGCTGGGCTCAGTCGGGCAGGCTTTGCGGTTGTCCAGATCGATCGAGCGGGTGTCGTCACGGCTGCCTGCTACGGGATCGCGCCCGTTGAGTCGGGGCCCCACCAGCAGGCTCGCGATGGGGGGGGGGGGGGGGCGTTTGCTTTTCTGGCTGTGAGTGGGGCCCCGACAACCCACTGCACGTGTATTCAGATTGTGCAGCAACTGTCCCCTGTGCCTCTGGCCCTGGAGTTGTCCCGTCGGTTATGCGGCTCAGGCAGCACTTCTGGAGGGGCTGGTGTGGGGGGCGTCGGGGTCGGGCACCGTGCGTCTGTCAGCAAGGTCAAGAGTCGCCTGGCTGAGGCCAATGCGGGCTTAGACCAGGATGTCTGGCTGATCGGAGGCAATGCGGCGGCGAACAGATATGCTTGCTATGCTAGGAGCTAAATTGCGGATCGTGCCGCCGCAGCAAGCTTCGTTCATCCGCGGTCTCGAGAGCATGGCCTTGTCGGCCACCAGGTGGCATGCGAGGGCCCTGCAAGTGTTCGCGGGCGCGGGGTTTCTGGATTCGCGCGGTGTTGTTGGGACTCCGGATGCCGCCCTCGAGATCGACCCAGAGTTCTGGGAGGCACTTCGCGAGGTGTGTTTGGAGGCAGGGGTGAGGCCCGTTGGAGATGTCCAGGGGGATCGGCTGCTAGGTGCCGCTGCTGTTGCCTACCCTCCTCCCCCTGCTCCGACGCCGAGTGATTGTGTAGTGCTGAGCTCTGGGGCCCCCTGGGCTTTGAATGGGCACTCAGTGGTTCGGGCTGAGCTCCAGCGGTTCCCAGGTGGGCCCGTGGTCCTTGTTCTGTAAGGTCTGCGCAGCCTCCTTTTTCAAGAATGTTAGGAGAGGAGAGGGCCTGGACGGCCAATGTCAGGGCTCAGCAGCCCTTGGCCTCAAGACCCAGAGGTCCAGGCTCCGTAGGGTTTTTTTTCCTGGGGCCGCCAGGATTGGGGCTCGGATCGGCGACGCGACAGGCCCGTCCGCGGCGCAGGTGGCCGCCTGGACGCCGAAACTGCCATCGCTCTCGAGCGGGGCGAGCTCTGCGGCCGCCGCCGGCGGCTGCGGAGAGGGCGGGCCGCGGCGTACGCGTGCCGAACCGTCCCCCCCCGCTCCTCCTAGTTCTGGCCTCGCTCTCCCTCGAATGCTTGACTTTGAGGTTTCAAGGCTACGCGGCTTCGACTCTCCGTCTGATACTTTCGTTTTCGCTCAAACGTGTCCCTCTGAGGAGGGCTGATTCTTTTCTTGGCGTCGTCGTCGTCGTCGCTCGTCGTCTTCGTTGTCGTCGTCGTTGCTCGTCGTCTTCGTCGCTGGTCGTAGTCGTCGTCGTCGCTCGTCGTAGTCGTCGTCGTCGCAGTCGTCGTCGTCGTCGTCGTCGTCGATCGTTGTCGCTCGTCGCTCGTCGTCGTCGTTGTCGTCGTCGTCTCCGCTCGTCGCTCGTCGCTCGTCGTCGTCGTTGTCGTCGTCGTCGCTCGTCGCTCGTCGTCGCTCGTCGTCGTCGTCATCATCGTTGTCGTTGCTGGAGTCTGTTGTTGTCGTCGTCGTCGTCGTCGTCGTCGTCGTCGTCGTCGTCGCTCGTCGTAGTCGTCGTTGTCGTCGTCGTCGTCGTCGTCGCTGTCGTCGTCGTCGTCGTCGTCGTCGTCGTCGCTCGTCGCTCGTCGGTCGTCGTCGCTGGCGTCGTTGTCGTCGTCGTCGTCGTCGCTCGTCGTCGTCGTCGTCGTCGTCGTCATCGTCGTCGTCGCTGGAGTCCGTCGCGGTCGGCGTCGTCGTCGTCGTCGTCGTCGGCGTCGTCGTCGGCGTCGTCGTCGCTCGTCGTCGCTCGGCGTAGTCGGTTCGAGCCGCAAGGCTCGAGCTTTGAGACCCGAGAATCGGGGCTCGCGGTGACCAGGGGCGCCGCCGCCGACGCCGCTGACGACGACGGTGCGGTCCAGTGCGGTCGACGACGTCGACGACGACGACTAGCGACGACGACGACGACGACTCCAGCGACGACGACGATGACGACGACGACGAGCCACGAGCGACGACGACGACGACCAGCGACGTCGACGACGAGCAACGACGACGACGACAACGTCAATGACGACGAGCGACGACGACGACAACGACGCTGACGACGACGAGCGACAACGACGACGAAAACAATGACGACGATGACGACGACGACGACGGCGACGACGACGATGACGACCAGCGACGACGACCAGCGACGACGATCGACGACGATGACGACCACCGACGACGACGACGATCGACGGTCGACGACGACGACGACGACCACGACGACCAAGACGGCGAGCGACGAGCAGCGACGAAGACGATGACGAACGACGAGCGACGACGACGACAACCAGTGACCAGTGGCGACACCGACGACGACGACGACAATGACGATGATGACGACGACGACGGCGACGACGACGACAACGACGACCAGCGACGACGACGACGACGACGATCGACGACGACGACAACGACGACCAGCGACGACGACGACGGGGACGACGACGACGACGACCAGGACGACCACGTTGACGAGCGGCGACCAGCGACGAAGACGATGACGAACGACGAGTGACGACGTCGACGACCAGCGACGACGACGATGACGACGACCAGCGACGACGACGACGACAAGCGACGACGACGACCACCGACGACGACGACGATCGACGATCGACGACGACGACGGCGACGATGTCGAAGACGCCAGTCTGGTCTGAATCGGGGCCTCTCTCCGCGCTTGCTCGATCGCGGCGGCCAGGACATCAGGGGACAGGGAAAGCCTTTGAGGGTCTTCTGTTTTGGTCCCCCCGATCCGATCCGACCTCGGTTTCGGGCTGGACCGGACTCGATTCCGATATTCTGGCGAGCCGACCAATGCCGAAACCAGCAAGCATAGTCCATCTTGGATTTGATGATCTGTTCAAGGCGTTGCGAGGTTTGGGTCGGGCGTACGTATGGGAGCGTAGAGAGTACCCTCTGAGGGTCTTTTGTTTTGGCCCCCCCATTCCGCTCGGCGGTGAATCGATCTGGTCCTGACGCTCTCCCCTCTGGCTCCCTCCTCTTCCCCTCCTCCTTCGGTATTCGTATCCGTCGTCGTTGTTGCGCGGCGGGTGCCGCGGAACAATAATTAGTTACCCTCTATTGTTGGGACCTCAGTCCGTGAAAGGCTGCCGAACAAATAATTATCTACCCCCTGTTGGGGGGTTCTAAACACCTTACAGGATATTGCTGTCAAGGCTTTGGGATGAGGTTCACCTTGGTCTCGAAAGCGGCTCGGCGCTCCTTTGGGTCCTCCACGGGGGGCCCGTGGAGTCATCGGCGGCCCTCCTCCCTCCTGCCCTGTCTTCTTGTTCCACCGTCGCTCCTTGCGCCGTCAGAGCCTTCCTGTCCCTCCCCCTCCAGAGTACCCGACTCCATGGGCACCGGCCTGTGTGCCCGACTCCAGCGCCTTCGCTTCGCTTCGCTGTCCACTCCCCTCCAGGCCTCGCAGATATGGCCCGAGTCGTACTTTCTCCATCCCGACGTCGCCCGATGCGTCCGCGATGCATCGCCGATGTATCCGCTTCTCAGTGCGACACTCCGACCTGTCTGCCGCGGCCCCGTGTGTGCGGCCGCAATCCTGCTCCTCTCCGTTTGGTCAGGGCCGCCGATGTCCCAGCCCTCTTCTCTGGGACTCCGCCCCACCCCCTTCTCTGAGGGCAGAGGGCAATGTTCGAGGATTCCTCGTTTGGCGCGTCGTGGCCTCCTCGTTTGGAGTTGGTTGTGGCTTGCAGGTCCTTGCCCTGTGATCGCGAGGACCGTCTAGGCAGCGCTCGGTGAGGTGAAGTGTCCCAGGACGTCGGTTCCCCAGGTTCGAGGATTCTGGTGTATCGTGAGGGGGTTCTCCTGGGGTACTCTGCACAAATAGAGGGTTCTGACATGTTTCTGTGGGCGTGATGGGGTCTCGGGAGGAGGGGAAAGGGCGGGGGAGAGGAGGGGCGGAGGGGGGCAGAGGGAATGGGGAGAGTTGGGGGGAGACAAGACGAGGGGGTGAGGAGGAGGATAGGGGGACCAGTTTAAACCCAAGACCCATCAACGATGTTGAAATGCACCCTCCCGCTAGCTCACTTTCCACAGGCTCCTACAAGGGTTCATTTCCATTGAGGGAAGTGCCCCGTGGGAGACAACCGTTTCAAGATCGGGAAGCGTGCCCAAACACCACTCTCGGAATTTCAACGCCGCTAATCAACCTGACTGTTGCGTCTTGAGAATCCTAAATCGTTCCAGAACGCCATTGGGACTTCACACCGCGAATCAACGTAACTGTTGCGCCCTGACAGTCGTGTATCGCTCCAGAGGACCACTTCTGGTACGTTAACCGTGGGAATCCGCGAAACTCTTGCAATGCTTTAAGACAGACGGATGTGCGCAACGCTACGGCGAGAGCCACATTTCCAAAAGAAACCGCCCTCAAACCGTGAAGCCCTTGCAACTTTTCAAGACAAGTGTGCACGGCGCTAAGGCGAGAGCCACATTTTGAAACGACCCGCCCTCAATCCGTGAAACTGTTGTGCGCGGCTCTAAGACGAGAATCACTTTTCCAAAACCACCCGCTCTCCCTTTGTGAAACCGGTGTCAAGCTTCAGGGTCATAAATGGTGAGGAAGTCTCAGGCGTAACGCCAGGCCGGCCCTTTCGACCGTCTTCGGGGTGCAAGGAAAAGGAACGGATGAGGAGGAGGAGGAGGAGGCGGAGGCGGAGGAGGAGGAGGAGGAGGAGGAGGAGGAGGAGGAGGGGGAGGAGGAGGAACGAGGACAAGGACATATTCGCCCTCCCGGGGGATGAGGAAGGAGGGAAACCAGGAGATGTGAAATTGTCCTCTTGGTTTCAGGGGACCTGATTCGAGCCCTTCTGCCGATCCGATCTGGCCAGCTGCTGCGCGAGTCCCCCACGCGTACTCTTCGCTGTTCTGATCATTTGCGTGTCGATGAAACAACAACTGCTGATGACCGGTGCACCAGTGTGCGTACGACGTGCGGCATTCGCCACTCGTCTGGGGAGCATTTCGCTTCTGCGTCACGTTTCTCGGACCCGCCGTCGTCACCCAGAGGCTTTGTAGAGCTGGTTGCCTTGGAGAATTAACTTTTCGCTGTTGTGATCTGATCCGCTTCGTCACGCGGTCGCTCCGCGAGATCTCCCGATGGCCCTTGGGGCGTTGGTGCAGCCGGAGGCCCACCTGTCTCAGTCTGCCGTGGCCGTCAGCTTTGCGGAGCTGGAGGATCAGGGGCAACGATAGGGGATGGGCTCAGGAGGAACACATGGACCCCTGCTCGCCCACTGATCGCCGATAGCCGATAGGGGTCTGATAGCCCCACCCCGCCCTGGCACGTGCAGATTCGCCATCGGGTGCCTATCGCCTATCGATCAGCGATGTATCGCCGATTCCAGGTCGATGTTCCCCCCCCTGAGCAAGTCCCCCCCATCGTTGCCCCTCAGAGGAGGGGAAAAGACCAGACATTGCCCACTTCGCCCAGATTAACGAGCGGGACGGCTTCTTCCTCGCGGGGAGAGCGGCCTCCCCGGGCGGCTTCTCCTGGAGGGCGCTGGAGGGCAAGGAGCCCGCTTATGGGATCTGAGCGTTGGATGTGGATGTTTTTCCTGCCCGCTGGGGTGCGGGAAGCGAAATCCACATCCTCGGGGCCCCGTTCCCAGACCTGTGGATAATCTCACGGACCGCTCAGTACCCCCCCTCATCAGAGGAACTTGCAACGCTTCCAGCACCGGAGCCAGGGCAGAAGCTCTTGGGGTTTTGGGCTTCTTGGAGCTCGTGGGATGCTCCAGCAGTTTCCAAGTGGTTTCCCTTTTGGTACTGTAACTGTGGCCTTTCGATGCTCCTCGTTTGGCCAGGTCCCAGGCGAGCGGGGAACATACTTCTCTTATGTGCTAACGTTATCGCTGGAGAGGAGCCGCCGAAGGTGTTCATATTCATGTATGAACACATGCGTATAGATAGAGTTGGCGCTCACGATATCGTCGGGAGAATACTGCTGGTTCCTAGGTTTGCCCAGACATCCAACGACGTGTTCTGTCAGTCCGCGGGCCCAGGGCTCCCGACCCCTTCCCTGGGGGCAGGTTTGTATATCAGATCCGTTTTTGATTGTCTTGAGATCCGAACGCGGTTTTCATCTGCCGAGGTTTTGGGAAAATTCTGGTGTTGCACAAAATCGATCCTTCAGATGTCTGGCTATTTGTGGGTTTGTCCCCCTGGCGTGTAAAGGAGGTTCTGGTCGACCACCTCTTCCAGCCGCTGGCGATGCTGAAGTACGCTTGTCACCGGCAAGGGGTCGACTTCTCCTCGCTGCGGGTGGTTGACGCCGGTCAGCCAGACGAGATGGAGGCCGGCAGTATCTCTTGGGAGAGGTGTACACCCCTTATGCCAGATTTTGTAATAAAGGGAGGGGGGTCTCATTTCGGGGGGGTCTCTTCCAGGCGATCTTGGAGGGCCTGGGGGGTCTGGGGACGATGTTTTGGAGGGTTCTCACACGGGGGAGGTCTGAAATGGCTTGTCTTGGAGGGTCCAGACCCCCTCCCTTTTATTACGAAATCTGGAGTACCCCTGGGCGAGCGGCACAGGGGGGACAATATGGGGGGACATGCCGGGGTGAGTCTCTCGGAGAGGCTCCAGTTGCACACCACGTCATTTGGTTGACGGAACCAATGAGTTCGGCAAGAGCATTCCGTGCTTATGCGCTCCAGCATCCCACCTTTCGGGAAGCTGGACTGTCTACAAGGGGCGGCGCCGGAGGCGCTGCCAGGGAGCGGGGTTCCGCGCCGATCCAAGAAATCCGCGTGGAGCTCCAAAAGATTATGACTTGTTATGTTTATGCTATTGTCTAGTTCTCTAAGACGCTCCAGCTTGTTGAGATGTTGGATGCTGGAGCGTCTACACCGAGCTTTTTGGCCGACCAGATGGGTTGGTGTAGTCGTCGAGCGAGGAGGAGGGGAGGAGGAGGGGAGGGAGGAGGAGGAGGAAGGATCCGCACGCTACGTGGAGAATACCCGAGCGCACGAACAGTCCCGATGCAGGCCACCAAACCACAGGGTTGGTTGGCTGAAACATATTCTTCAGCACAGTGGTCCAGTCTGCAAGCTAGACTGCACAACTTAGTATGACTAATGAAGAAGGGTCGGGACATTGGGCTTGGGGTGGTGGAGTGCGTGATCAGCATAAGAAATGGCCTGGAGGGCCGACCAGCAATCCTCAAGAGTGGCAGGGACAAGGATTTCCTTAGGGACCTGGGAGAACGGTGTGCCC
The DNA here is from genome assembly GCA_963575745.1 of Prorocentrum cordatum. NCBI lineage: Eukaryota > Dinophyceae > Prorocentrales > Prorocentraceae > Prorocentrum > Prorocentrum cordatum. Next base: position 115,377 of record CAUYUJ010019518.1, on the reverse strand, counting down.
TTGGGAAGCCTCGTTGAGGATTAGCTACGTCAAAAGGCCAAGGCGGCCGATGTGCTCGTTAGAGCGATTGAATGCCACTACATAAGAACTAGCTCCAAGAGTTTCAAGGACTTGGTCCAGGCCTCGCTCAAGCGAGGTGCAAGAGCAGTCGATAGACACGCAAAATTTTGGGGCACCCCAGAGAAGACCCTTTCTGTCGAGCGTGATGAGGGTGGGGCCCCGATCTCCGAACCGATAATCCAGATCCAGAAGAAAGCTGATTTTTGGATGGGCTTCTGGGGCCGAGGGACATGCCTCCCCAAGAGCAACCGTGGTGGCAGGATTGTAAGCGAACTGCTTGAAAGCAGCCACAACCTCAACCCCATCACAGTCGAAAACATTGAGACCAGATGCGCATGTTTTAAGCCAGTCATAGGCATGGGGGTAGATCGAGGAAATCCACGCTGGTGGCTGCAGCTCCCCACAGACGCGCTAGTCCACATAGCTTTTTTTCTTTTGCATCTAATTGAACGCACACTGCGCTGGCCAGATCAACTTCTCGTCAATTTAGTGCAGTTGGTGTTCAAGTCTGAGCAAGCAGGCAGACCAATCACTCTCGCACAAGCGTTGTACAGGTGCTGGTCGAGAATCAGGCGATGCGATGTAGCGGATTGATCGGCAGGACGATTGCAATTTTGGGACAGAGCGGTCGCAAGGACAAACTCACTCCGAGCAGTCATCCTCCGCCAGGCAAAATTGGATATAGCCAGCCTTCACCAATTTGCATGGACTGAGGTGCTCTGGGACTTGGACATCATTCTACGATACCATGGACCCAGGGCAGTTGTGGCACATAGGAGGTCAGAAGGTGTCAGGCGGGGGTGGTGGTCCCGGAGACTTTCGAGGCGTCTTCGGGACTCCTGGCAGGCTTCTCCCAGAGTGTAGACATGTCCAGGCTGACGCTCTGGCAGATGCTTAGCGATTTGCATGCGAATTTCAGGCCAAGTGAAGTTCAGATTTGGGTGGACGGTTGCAGCCAATTCGCAGTCGGAAAAGCCTCAGTGGTCATAGAGAGAAGCGTCGCTACCATCAAAGCCTTCGCTGCGCACTGCTGAACCCTAGGCCTCAGGATCTCAATCGAGAGTGTCCTCGTCAGTAATCCGCCTGGGCTAGCTGAGGAGATCCAGAGGAGGCTTTGGGACTCAGTTAAACTAGAGCGCTCCCAGTTTGTGATAGATCTAGTCGTCGATGGCACCGCTCATCGTAGGAATGCCATAATCGCCAAGAAGCCTGTGCAAGGTAGCAGCAGTAGAGGCAACATGATCCAGAGAGTAGTGATGGCCTCCAGGGCCGCTAAGACTTTGACCAAGACGGGTTTCATTCCCCGCAACGCCTGGGGGGTAGAGGCCCCAGGGGTGGCCCCTAATACGCTGCTGCGCATGGGAGCACAGATCGCGGGGATGGTTGGCCGTAAGGAAGGAGGCTGCGCGACGACCGCCGCCCGAATCGCGTTCCCAACGGCGCACCAGGACCCAGTGGTGTTTGGTAGGCTGCGTTTTTTTGGCGAGTGGATAGGACTCCTACCCGCGCTCCGCACCACCCGCGGGTCAGCTTTGACCATCGCGAGGGAAAAAAGCAGTGGCTAGTGTGGAGTCTGCCAAGAATCGCTGGGCCAATGTCAAGGTGGCTTTCTCGGCTACAGTGGCCGCGCTCTCGGATCTAGACTGGGGGCCAGTCTCGCCCGCTGTGTGGGTGGATCCAGACGATGTGCAGTTTGATCTGGAAGCCACTGACCCGCAGATGATGTCAGAGTAAGTGTTGTGTGGGGCCCTTGGCCAACAGGCTTGGCAGCTCGCGGCAGCGCTCAACAAAGGCGATTGGGCTGCAGCATGGCCCTGACCTCGCAGTCAACAGGCAAAGCGTGGCGCACCTCAGGAGAGATGGCCATTGTGACACGGCGGCCCTGTTTACCATGATCATGTCAGGAGCGTTATGGCCAGCCAGCAGGCGCTTCGGATCAGTGGCTATTCGCCCCCTCCCTTCCCATCTGACAGCGCCGCCGCTGCCGCGCCAGCGTCGTGCCCGCAACTCGTGGAGCCGCTGGTGCATGGCAGAGACGGCGGTCTGGATGAGGGGGGGATTGAGGAGGAAATTTACTTTTTGGATTTGATTAGGCAGGTCCAGGAGGAAGAGCAAGAGCCCTGGGATGGACCGCCTAATATGCTACCTGAAGAACAGCCAGAGGGTGCTCTATGGAGGTTCCCACGCCGAACAGGCCACCTTGGACCTCCCCTGTTTGCCCTCGATGTGGAGCCGGCTCTGGGAGTGCGAAGCTACTCTTGGCCTGGAGGGCCTAGCTTCGGATCTCCTAGAGGAAGCCCGCCAGCGGCGCGAAGATGCGCCGTGCTTCTGGCTCAGAGGCCCAGTTCCCGTTTCGTGGGCCCCCCCCTATGCCGCGAGGCCCTGCCAGAGCACCAGAGTCGTAGGACGAGCCCTGACAGGGGGAAACAAGATCGCCCTCTCCAGTCTCACTGGTGTAGCCTCCGATGGATCAGGAGGTAAATGCCGCGGAAACGCCAGGATCCGCAGATGTGGGAGCGGTTTTAAGCTGTTGGATGGGTGGGACCTGGTCGGGTGGGAGCGTGGGCTTCTCGAGCGCTGGTGGCAGCGACTGAGGCTGCGCGAGCGACGGAAGGACCACTGCTGCTTGCAATCGGCGCCCAGTCTGTAGTGGATGGCAGCGTCGTCGCATGGTCAACGCTGGTCTGTGGGGGGCTCTTTGGGCCGCGGTGGGTGAGGGGCCAGTCGAGGCCGTCAAAGTTAAGGGCCACCTGTCGGTCCAAGAGGCCGAACATGCAGGCGTCGATCCGTTTCATTGGTTAGCACATTTTTTAGCTGATCTGGGTGCAAAGGCAGCCCGTCAGGCCCAAATCCCAGGTCAGGATACCGCTGAGATCGTTCGGATCGACGAGAAGGCGATGAAGGTGCACGGACACCTCCTGGCCGTCGCCGAGGCGGTCGTCAAGGCCGCCCCCGCCCTGCATGGCGCTTCCTCGCGCCGGGACCGCTTGCGCGAGGCCGAGGCGCGAGCGGCGGCCAGGAAGGAGGCGGCAGCAGCGGCAGCAGCAGCAGCAGCCGATCCAGACGAATTCTAGAGGTCGAGTTTCCTGTCGCGTTTGTTTGTCCAGGCCGGGGCCCAACGAACGCCAGGCCTGGGCGGCGAGCCCGTGCGTCGGATGTCCGATTGCATTGCGTTCCAGCCACAGACAGGATCCAGGTTTTGACAGGGTTTAATGGTGCGTGTCCTGCGGGGGGTACGGCACTACGAGATTCCATCAACTAAGCGCTGTGTGTGTGTGTGTGTGTGTGTGTGTGTGTGTGTGTGTGTGTGTGTGTGTGCAGGCCGGAGACCTTCACCAAAGGTGGGAGACATCTCGTGAATTCCCTCGAGGAGGGGATCTTGCCATTGGGAATGAAAGTGTGGGCTCAGCCAGACGACCTGAGGCCACCCAGGCCCATTTTTTGAGTGGCATCAAGTGCCGCACGGCCCCTGTCAGAGGAACTGGCCGCTCATTTAGGCAACAGGGATGCGGAGGAGGAGGAGTCGGAGTCGGAGTCGGAGTCGGCGTCGGAGGAGGAGGAGGCGGAGGAGGAGGAGGAGGAGGAGGAGGAGGAGGAGGAGGAGGAGGAGGAGGAAAGGAGGAGAGGGGAGGAGGGGGGGAGGAAGGAGGAGGAGAGGAGAGGAGGAGGAGGAGGAAGGAGGAGGAGGAGGAGGGGGGAAGGAGGGAGGAGGAGGAGGAGGTGGAGGAGGTGGAGGAGGAGGAGGAGGAGGAGGAGGAGGAGGAGGAGGCGGAGGAGGCGGAGGAGGGGCGGAGGAGGCGGAGGCGGAGGAGGAGGAGAGAGGAGGAGGAGGAGGAGGAGGAGGAGGAGGAGAGGAAGAGGACGGAGGAGGAGAGGCGGAGGAGGAGGAGGAGGAGGCGGAGGCGGAGGCGGAGGCGGAGGCGGAGGCGGAGGAGGAGGGGGATGGGGAGGAGGAGGAGGAGGAGGAGGACGCACCGGGCACGTGTGCGGTCCGGCCTTTTGCGCAATTTGAGAGAAGAATACATGAAGTTAACATATTGCAAGGATGCTTCACCGGCTACATGTATGTCAGAACGATCAGAATCATGTGCAACAAATACACCAGAACGAGAGCGCACACGCCGAGGACCTCCGAAGTGGAACAGCGACCACGGACCTCTGGCACGCAAGTGGAAGTGCAACAGAGCCTCGCCGAGATGTCTGGGGAGGATCATCGTGCCTCCAAAACCCCAGTTTCGGAGCACCCAGGGGGGAAATTTTGAGAAGCTGCCCGTATGGACGTCAGTTTGCAGAGACCGATGACGATGAATATGTTTATGTTGTTGATGATGACGTTGATGATGCTGATGATTATGACTATCCGCCTGCACGTGTCCTTGCGTGTAGAGCGATGACGACCATGATGGGGATGATGGTGATTCTGATGATGATGATGATGATGATGATGATGACGATTTTCTTTTCCAGCCGCCGCGCAGTCCACACGACCGTGTTATCCCAAGCGCTGCGTGCAACTGCTGCCACTACTACTACTACTACTACTACTACTACTACTACTACTACTACTACTACTACTACTACTACTACTACTACTACTACTACTACTACTACTACTACTACAAACTACTACTACTACTACTACTACTACTACTACTACTACTACTACTACTACTACTACTACTACTACTACTACTACTACTAACTACTAACTACTCACGCCTACGCTGACGACTACGATACGACTAACGATACTAGCGACTACTACTAACTACACTACTGACTACTACTACTACTACTAACGTCTTCTTCTTCTACTACTAATACTACTACCACTACTACCACTACTACTACGTATTCCTACTACTACTAGTACTACTACTACTACTACTACTACTACTTCTACTACTACTACTACTACTACTACTACTACTGCTACTACTACTACTACTACTACTACTACTACTACTACTACTACTACTACTACTACTACTACTACTACTACTACTACTACTACTACTACTACTACTACTACACTACTACTACTACTACTACTACTACTACTACTACTACTACTACTACTACTACTACTACTACTACTACTACTACGACTACGACTACGACTACGACTACCACTACTCCCTGCGCTTCGGGCACGTATGCGATCCATAACGGTAGCGGCTTAGTGAAAGAGGCGCCGATGATACTTGGAACATGTTTGAGGAACGAAGTCGGCGGCGCAGAAGTCGGCAGTTCCATTGATGCTTATCCATGCTTCGCAGAGTGGACCGCACACGTGCCCGGAGCGTCCTCCTCCTCCTCCTCCTCCTCCTCCTCCTCCTCCAGTCGAGGGGCTCCGCTTTACTTCGGTCTCACACCCGACCTCAACCTCTCGGAAGCCCAAACCGATTTCTTGTGTCCGCGATGGACCTCCCTCCCAACACCCACTCCCAGGCGCGCGGAACGCGACGGCGGCGTCCTCGGAAGCGCCGCCACGGGTGTGAGGAGAGGGGCACCGCGCCGACACATGTCAAGTCCAACTCCCGTCGTGCTGCTCTGCTGCCGCGAGGCCCCCTGCCCGCGCGGATGGCGAGATGGTGGCGCACAAGGCACAGGGCGGCTACACGCAAGAGTGACCCTACACGTCGTTCATTTCTAATCGTGCTCATTTCTAAGTGTGCTCGTTTCTGATTGTTCCTGGCCCCTCAGTGGCCAGGAAGAGGCCCAGGATAGAAGAATTAGAAATGAAAGGATCTTGGCCCCCCCCCAAAAAAAAAATCAAGGAGCTCTCGAAGAATTAGAAATTAACAATGTGTAGGCAAGAGTGACCTTTTTGGCGCGGCTTTCGGGGGCCGCGGGGGGGGGGCATAGGAGCAGACAGGTGGGGGCGTGGCGCTGCGGGCCTGCATCAAAAGGTCACCCCCGGCGAACGGTCACCCTCACGAGCATCGCTTGACCGATCCCTATCCCCACGGGTGTGGCCTCGGCCCCGCTGGCCGATTTGCCCCCCTTCGATGGGGATGTACGTCGGTTGCTCCCTTCGAATTTCGAGGGTGTAGATGATCCCGGGGTCGAGGGTTCACAGGCCCCCCGACGACGACGACGACGACGACGACGACGACGACGACGACGCCGACAACGAGGACGACGACGCCCACACCGACGCCGACGTCCACGCCCACGCCCACGCCCACGCCCACGCCGACGCCAACGCCGTCGCCGACGCCGACGCCGACGCCGACCCCGACGCCGACGTCGACGACGACGCCGCCGACGCCAACGCCAACGCCGCTGCCGCCGCCGCCGACACCGACGCCGACGCCGACGCCGACGCCGACGAAGACGCCGCCGCCGCCGCCGACGATGACGACGAACCGCCGACGCCGACGCCGACCCCGACGCCGACGTCGACGACGACGCCGCCGACGCCAACGCCAACGCCGCTGCCGCCGACACCGGCGCCGACGCCGACGCCGACGCCGACGAAGACGCCGCCGCCGACGCCGACGCCGACGCCGACGACGACGACAAACCACCAGGGGGATGGCAGAGTGTGCGCCAGCACCCTCCACCACGCCACGCCCACAGGGCCACGACCGCAGAGCCACGACCACAGGCCCCCCGACGACGCCGACGCCGACGCCGACAACGAGGACGACGACGCCGACAACGAGGACGACACCGACGCCGACGCCGACGTCCACGCCCACGCCCACGTCGACGCCGACGCAACAACGCCGACGCCGACGCCGACGCCGACCTCGACGCCGACGCCGACGCCAACGCCGACGCTGTCGCCCACGCCGCCGCCGCCGCCGTCGACACCGACGCCGACACCGACGCCGACGCCGAAGCCGACGAAGACGACGCCGCCGCCGACGACGGCGATGACGACGAACCGCCGACGCTCACAAAGGGAGGGCGCGGGGGGGCTCTGGCACCCTCCACCACGCCACGCCCACAGGGCCACGACCACAGGGTCACGGCCACAGGGGGGGGGGGACGATCCTCTTCGCGAGGCCTTCGCGAGGCTCACGGGCGTACCCATCCAGGGGGGGGGCCTCGATCCCAGATGCATTGGGGGGCAAGGGGGGGAGCAACCCTGGATCGTATACGCATTTAAGCCGACAAGGGCCTGCCCGAGGGCGGCGGACGGCGAGCCCAGAAGTCGGTCTGAAACATAGCGAGATCTGCGAAGTTTTCGCTATCAAGGATTCACCTGATGCCTCTGGGGGTGTGGCCTGCTTCGGATTCCATGAGTTATGCTACAATCGTGCCGACAGCAGATCGTATGTATACATCCCCATCTGGGGTGGTGGGGATGGTGGGGATCGGGATGGGCATGGGGATGGGGATCGGTTCAACGATACTGACCCTGCGCGTAGACGAACAAGGCGGACCTCGAGGCGCTGCAGCCGGAGCCCCGCCGGCTCCAGCACCTTGAAAGAAAACAAAAAAAAAAAAAAAAAAAAAAATGTTGACGGCCCGTGCGGATTTCTCGGATCTGCGCTGGGCCCCCCACCCTGGCGCGCGGAGCGAACCAGGGGCGGCGCCAGAGGCGCCCCCAGAGGGGGGTGGCCCAGCGCGGATCCAAGAAATCCGCGCAGAGCGACACACATTTGTGTTTATGTGGCGTTTTCCTCCTCTTCGACCGCCGCCGTCGCCCGCCGCCGCCGCTCGCCGGGCCGCGGCTCCCGCGGCGCGCGCTCCACGCGCGCGTGCAGGGGCCGCGCCCTGGGCCTCCTGGGCCCCCGCCTCGCCGCGCCGGCCCTCGGCGCGGCTGCGGGCTCCGGCCCGGGCGCAGCGGCCGGCGCGAGGCGCTCGCTGGCGGCGCCGAGGCGAGCGCCAGCGCCTGGCGCGCGCGGGCGGCGGCGCCTGCGGCGCCCGCGGCGCGGGCGGCGCTGGCGCGGGCGGCGCCGGCGCGGGCGGCGCCTGGCAGGGAGCAGCGTCCCCGGTTGTGGCGGGGAGGGGGGGGAGGGGGGGGGGGAAGGGGGGCACAGCAGAAGAGGAGAGAGGGCGGGCGAGGGGGGACAGGGAGGAGGAGGGGGCGGGGAAACGGAGACGGAGAGGGGACGAGCGGGGGTGACGCCCGATGCTTTTCCTTGCCTGCAGAGGAGGGGGCTCCGCGCAGTCGCACGATCCAACCCCCTCCTTGGCCCCAGGGGGGGAAGGAGCCCTCGCAGCTGGAGGCTGCACGCGCGCGCACCATGCTGGCAGATGGGCGCACCCGATCACTCGCTTCCCCCTTTCCCTCGCCATCGCTCGGACGTCCATTCCCCGTGCATTTTTCGATTTCGTGTGTTTTTTGGCTCGATGGTCCAGGATGCTCCTCGATGGCCCTCGCCGAGGAAAAAATGCACACGCCCGAGCGATGCCAGGTTCCTGGCGCTGGCGCCGCCCAGGGCTACATGGAGGTAGTGACGCCAGCTGGGGCCTGGTATAGGGGCGAGCAGAGGCGACCGGCGCTGACGCAGCAGAAATCCCACCAGCCCTCGGGGCGCAGGTGGTTTCGCAAATTGGTTATTCTAATCTCCTTCTTCCCCTTCGGGGCGAGGTCCACCTCTCCCTCTCCCTGGGTCTTGACGGGGGCGGTGGGGGGGGCGCGGCGGGAAAGAGCGTTCAAGATGGCCCAAGATGGCCCCAAGATTGCCCCAGATAGCCCAAGATCGACGGGGGAGGTGGGGGGGGGCGCGGCGGGATAGAGCGTTCAAGACGGCCCAAGATGGCCCGAAGATGGCCCCACAGAGCTCAAAACGACCTCTAAGATGGCTCAACATGTCCGCAAATGGCTCAAACTCCCCAGTATTCCTCCAAGAGGCTTCCATACCGCACGAAGACGGTGGAGAGTGGCCTCCGAGCCTCCCAAGGATGCCCTCCAAAGCCTTGTCCACACCTAGGGAACATCGATGTGCTGCTGTGCATCCGCGCGTTTGAGCTGTCAAGGGGCTTCTGCCGCCACGAGAGCTCCAAGGCGGCCAAAAGAGCGCCCCAGAGCGCTCCAAAAGGCGGTTTGTCGGTCTCCGACGTGGGGCCGTAATTGGTTACCCCCCTTCTCTGATCGATGGCCTCGAAGATGGCCCCAAGAGGGTCCCCAAGAAAGCCCCAACGGATTCCAACATGGCCCTTAGAGGGCCCACGTAAGCTGCCCAAAGGCCCCAATGTCGAGATCCGCGACGGCATTTCTGGTTGGGTCTTCGGTCTTCTTGAGCCGATCCCGATTTGGGATTTGACGACTGCCCCCCTCTTTGTTCCACTGCGTGCTTCCACACCTCCCTGATTAGTGCAACTCGCCTGGGCATCTTTGCTGGCTGGGCTGGTGGGGATACCCGAAGTGTCAAGAATAGAGGCGTTAAAGATCCTGGTGCAAAGCCCTGCGCTGCAAGAACGTATTAGGGACAAACGCGTGCACACATTCAGGGCAAATGAAGCATACTAGACCACCAAAGGCTAACAGGCCAAGGCAGGGACATAGCTGGGCTAGAGGCGGCAGCAACGCGCTAGCGATACGTATCATCGATACCCAAAGCTAGCGGGGCTTGCCTAGGGTAGCGGGGCCAAACAGAAACTAATGCAGGTTAGTGGGGACACTCAGCTTTGGAGGCATTCAAGCTGTTCAGGGGTAAGAGATTTACACATGTGATTTGAAAGTTTACGTGCCTTAAACTGTTGATCAGCCATTCACTCCGAATTGTGGGTTGTACGGCATTTTTGGATATCCACATGCCAGACGCCCATTGGTACTGTCTTGCGCGCATGATGCCCAGAGCGCATAGCAATTGGACGACACGCGGTTCTGACTTGACAATACATATGCTGAAAACAACAAGGTAACGGTTTTGCAGATCGGTAACAAGCGCAATCGGGAGACTGTGAGTCACTGTTCAGAAGATATCAACAGTCTGATTTGTACTGGAATGCCACCGTCTGTAAGAACACGAAGCACTCCGAGTGTCCAGCGCCAAGGGCGATCGATTCAAAACACTTTCCAAATCATTTAAGCATGAACTTCGGCGGCGAGTACTTGTAAGTGTACAACAAGCCGTGCTGACCCGTCCAAATTCGCCCGCATCAACCTGGCACGACCCTCGACCAGTTGTGGTTCTTTCTTTGGAAGACGAGCTAAACATAATGGACTATCATGTTACAGGCACGCAAAAACTTAGATCAGGCTGAACTCGAACTGGCTACAAAAAAACGAATGCTCACATGTCACTACTTTGCTTATATGCTGCCAATGTGCTTTCGGTGGCTATGTATCATGTAATTGTGCAGTGTCATGCGGTGCGGTGCAATGCGCTGCATGGCTTTAGTTTATACAGATTTGCTTGGGGCTGCTTTGATTTGCATTGCAATGCTTTGTATTGCACCGCTCTGCTTAGATTCGCTCTGCTCTGCTTTGGTTTCGCACGTTTCGCTTTAATTTGAACGGGCTGAAACTGCCGTGCTCTGCGCAGCGCTGCATTGCTTTGCGTTGTAACGCTTCGTTCTGCACTGCGTGTCGTTGCGCCGCAGTGCTTTTCATTGCTTTCGATTGCGCTGCACAGCTTTGCACTGCATTGCAGTGCGTTGCTTTACATGGCCTCGGTAGAACGGGAGGGCACCCTCGAGGATCCAGGGGTGGGGGGCATCCCCAAGGGCCTAATCGTCTTTGGCGCTCTAGCGCAAAATGCACTCGAACCCCTAGTTGAAATCCAATAGGTCATGCTTACGTCTGTTGGCAAGAAGAAACTGAAGAAACGGACGTAATGACGAGCCCAGGCAACACTTACACGAGAACGTCAAGACCGACTGCTAGACGAAATCAACAAACCAAAACGACATAGCAAATACAGAACAACGACAGACAACCGTACACCAATCAGAGAGCGTGGCATACCAATAACAAACGAACAAACGAATCATACTGCCGGCATGCGAGCATCATAGTTGCCACACACAGACAAAAGCAACTGAACAAGTATTTAGCCTAAGAAGCAAAACGCGCATATACCGCCAGAGAGTCTGTCAAGAGAAAACCCAAACTGCAAGCGAAACAAACAAACAAACACAAATCCCACACGCAAGCAGCAGATGAACCGACACACAAGAGATTCACGCGCAATTGCTGGAGACACGTGGAAAAAACAACTTAACAAACTGTAGGAGCGCACGCGCAACGTATGATCATTGATTGAGATCGGCGGGCACAAATCTAGTGTGGTGTTTATACGCCCTGACCCATTGGAAACAGTGAAAGGCTTCGAATGTCAGCAATCGCGCTGACTGAACCTTTCTCGGCGTTCACACGTGTACATCTGGCACTGCGTGTGTGTAGCCTGCCCCAAAAGACAACTGGAATGCCGCAGCGTGCATAATAAATAGCTTGAATGTAAAATGGGATGCTCGATTCTGCTATACCCAGCAGAGGTTGAAGACAGCGATCAGATTATATTCACGAGGAAACAAACGTTGCCGAACCTACTTTTCGATCTGGTTCCAATGCGCAACATGGAAAGCTGTAACGTTCGATGCGTTTTGGCGCACACAGACCAAGACAAGTTCGGAAGCAAAATCCAATCGAGCAACGATTTGGTTATTAGAGTGCCAAGAGGCCCCTCAATGGTGAACTCGTCAATATCCATAGACGCTCGAATACTCGGATGAAATCAAGAACGAGCCTGTTAAGTCATAGTTGCCCCTGGAAGCCATACATTGTGCCGCCGACAGAAAAGCGGGGTGCCAAACCACAAGCGCAACCTGAACATATGCATGCACACGCGGAGGGGACAACATGTCCCGAATACCCACATTAATTACTTGATCGGTATCATGGAACCCGCACGCAAAAACGATGTGCACGGTCTTTAGATGCGGACGCGCATGTTGCAAGTACGAGCGACAACGAGAGAACACTTAGATTGCAATAGCTAGGGGTGACGGACGACTGCAACATGCTAGGCACTGGCACCCCCACCCGAGAAGAGCATCAGAGCCGCTCATTTTCCGAATGCCAAATCGACGGGCGTGCCGGGCGCGGGGCGCTCCATCCCTCTCGGTGGAGGCCCCGGACCCCGTGGCACGCAGCAGTGAAACCAAGCAGGGCGGGCGGGCGGACAGCGAGAGCCGCACGTCAGCGCTAGAGCCAAAATGGCCGCGGACGGTGCGAGTATGCCCGCCGCAGGTGCCCAAGTGCCACTCGCACTAAACATAGTGCGCTCGGCACTGGCACCCCCACCCGAGAAGAGCATCAGAGCCGCTCATTTTCCGAATGCCAATCTACGGGCGTGCCGGGCGCGGGGCGCTCCATCCCTCTCGGTGGAGGCCCCGGCCCCCGATCGCCCCCGCCGTCCGGCACTTCCACGCAGCCCCTGAAGCAACGGGCGCGTGCGACTCGGTGCTCACCCGGGTCCATGGCGTGCGCAGCCAGCCCGAACCTCCAGCCACACCGCGTCACCCAGGCAGCCGCGGGCATGGAGGGCGGCCCGACGAGGACAGCGTGCAGGACGCCGGACTCGCGGTTGAGCACCTTCCCGACCGGGCTGCTCCTGCTGGCGCAGGTGGACGTCAGCTGCTCATCCGCCTCTCGGCGAATCACCGCATCCTGTAGTTCGCAGCGTAGCGACTGGCGCCCCAGCTCGGAACGCACCTCGCCGAGCACCATGTCGACGAGATTCTCCGGGGTCGGCCGGCCGCGGCGGATCTCCCCGAGCTCGAATCGCAGGTCCGCGACCTGGCCCAGCACAGACTCGAGGTCGAGGCTGCTGCCGGCGCGCCTGGCCCACTCAGCGGCCGTGTCCAGCGATGCCTCCCGCACGTACCCCTGGACGGCGGATGAGCCCCAGCGCCCCAGGAGTTGAATTGCCCACAGGTCGACTCCGAGGCGTGCCAGGCCTTGCGCCCCAGTGGGGCGAAGGCTGTGGCCCCCGACGCGCTCGGAGCCGTCTGGCGTCGCCGCTGGGACGCCGAGGGAGCTGGCCGCGTGGTGGATGGTCGCTGTCATCGCCTCCTTGGAGACCACCCCCCCAGCCTCCGTGGGAAAGAGAGGGAGGTCGCGGTCCGCGACGCCCTCCCGCCAGCGCGCGGGGAACATCCGCTGCAGCAGCAAGATCTGGTCCCAAATGGCATGCGCTGGGCACGACGGGCGTGGAGGCCGGCCGGGGGTGCACGAGCCGCCGTGCGTCCGCGCCACGCCCAGCGCTGCCACGTCCGTCTTCGACGCCGGCAAATGCCATGTGACCACAGGGCGGTCGCCCCGCACGAGCTCGATGAGGCACGCTCTGGCCGTGGAAAGCTCGATCTCTCGGGTCATCCACCACGACCCAGCCACTATGGCGTTCCTGGGGCCGACGGGCCCCCCCGCGTTCCAGGCGCCGTGGCCTCCTGGGAGGTCGCCCAAGCGCTCGAACGGAAGGGGGCGCGCCTTGACGGCGGGGCCCACGCCGCGCGAGCAGGACCGCAAGCCGTCCTTCGCAGCCCGCTCGAAATCGGCCTGCAAGGTGAAGCCGGCGCGCTCCGCGAGGACCCTGCACGCCGACGCGTAGGCCTCTGCGGCGCGGTAGCCCCCCTCCTTGAGGCTGGCGCACAGACGCGTCACCTTGGCTGGCGTCGGCGGCAGCGGGTCGTCGCCCCAAACGCGCAGGAGCGCCGCGACCGTGCGGCGGCGCGCCTCCACCACCCCGCCCGACGATGCCGCGTCGACGTCGGCTGCGAGGCGGCGGAGCGCGCGGTCGCGCGCAGCAGGCGACTGGAGGTCGGGCGGCCGACCCCTCTGGTACGCTGACCTGCCAGGGGCGTCCCGGCGCAAGGGGGGGAGCCCGCCGCTGGCAACTTGCCCTTCACGCTGCTGCAGGCCGCCGCTGCCGCCGCTCGGGGCGGCCCCCCGCCGGGCGCTGCGCGACCGGCGCCGCGGCGCAGCTGCTGCCGGTGCCGCGCCGCGCGCCTCGGTTGATCCGCAAGGGGGCCGGACCCGGCCGAACGGCGTGAGGCCGACGTGCCGGACCACGGCTGGACGCCGGAGCAAGCCAGCCGCGGGCCCAGCCCGGCGGAACGGCCAGGCCGGGCCAAGAGGGGGGCCGGACCCGGCGGAACGGCTCGAGGCCGACGTGCCGGGCCACGGCTGGATGCCTGAGCTGGATAGGGTCACGGGCATGTCGGGGATCAGATTAAGAATGATGAAAATGGTTTTCTCATGGTTCTAGGCCGCTTGCGGGCCGCGCGGTGCTGAAGTTGAAAATGCTTCATGGTGGTTTTGAAAATGGCCGCGCGCGCGTTTAAAATAGCTTCGGTGTCAAACTAGCAGCTTGGCGCGCCCGCCATTGGAAGGTATGATTACGCGCGACGCGGCCTTCGCTCAGGGGTGCCACGGCAAGTGGCGCTTGATCCTCCTTCCCACTCTGCCCTGCAGTAGGCGGTGCGAGCCAAGGGCGTTTGAGCCTTCTCCGTGCCTCTTCACATGCAGCCCGAGCTCGGCCTTTAAGCGCGCGGGTGTCTTTTGTTGGGCTAGTTGGAACTAGAGGTTGCGTCTCGAACCGAAAGAGCCAACATGTTTTGCCCCACCAATTACCGTTGCTACTGCACGCTGCTGGGGCCGCCGCCCACGAAGGCATCCCCAGGTTCGCGCCGAGTCCGTCACATGTGAAACGTGCTGCGTTTGCAGGCTGGCCCGCGCCGAGTCCGCGGCATGTGAAGGGTTTGACAACTCGGCGCCGCGCCGAGCAAGCTATCGTGCCCCCCCTACCCTCCTTATCGGCAGAAGCAGGGGCGCGTGCAACAGGGCACTTGTTTAAGTTGTTGCATTTTTCCCGGAAAGGGCAAAGGCCCAGGGTTCTCTTTTAGTATGTAAACATAGTCCCCCCTGCCCAATTTGAAGGAGGCTGGCGAAATTTTTCCCTGATAAATATCGAGGTCGAAGGAGGCCGGCGATAATATTTTTGAGGATGTCTCGAGCGAAACGCTTGTTTTTGAAATCCCGATCGATAAATCACAGGGCGCGGGCCACCTCAGCACGACCACACCCCAGCACGACCACGCCCCAGCGCGACCACGCCCCAGCACGACCACGCCCCAGCACGACCACACCCCAGCACCACCACACCCCAGCACGACCACGCACCACACCCCAGCACGACCACACCCCAGCACGACCACACCCCCCAGCACGATAAATCACAGGGTGCGACCACCCCAGCACGACCACACCCCAGCACCACCACACCCCAGCACGACTCCACCCCAGCACGACCACGCCCCGCACGACCGCACCCAGCACGACCAACCCCACGACCCCCACCCTAGCACGACCCCACCCCAGCACGACCCACCCTAGCACGACCACACCCCAGCACGACCCACCCCACGCACCCCAGACCCCCACACCCACAACAGCACGACCACACCCCAGCACGACCACGCCCCAGCACGACCACGCCCCAGCACGACCACGCCCCAGCACGACCACCCCCCAGCACGACCACCCCCCCAGCACGACCACCCCCCAGCACCAGCACGACCACCCCAGCACGACCACACCCCAGCACGACCACACCCCAGCACGACCACACCCCAGCACGACCACACCCAGTCGCACCCCCGTGGAATGTTTCATGGGGTGTCTGGTTGAGTGGTTGCCTGTTCGTGGGGTGTCTCGTGGAATGTTTCGCGAGGTGTCTCTTGGAATTTTTCGCGAGGTGTCTCGTGGGATGTTTCGCGGGGTGTCTCGTGGGATGTTTCGTGAGGTGTTGCCCCGTTGGGTATCGTGAAAACGTGCCCATGCTCCACATGTCTATATCCCTTTCCGGGTTCGTGGGTCCATCATGTTTCAAGTTTGTGCCTAGCAGCTCCGCGAAACTACTGCAGCGCGCGCCTGTGCAGTCCATCGTTGTGTGTGTTGGGTAATTCGTTATTTTCCCTCCCCGCTCTGAGGTCGCCGCCCTGGGCGGCCGAATGACGAGAAACTTTGCTCAAACTTGCGCCGCAGGATGTGGAGTGAGAAGATATGGTACGATGCGGGATCGATTACACATGTCTGCGGTAACTGCATATGCAACAAGGGGACGATTTGGGGAGACTCGTGGCCCGTCAAAGGAGGAGGACCATGAGCAGGAGCAACTGCAACAGGCGTGCGTCTAGGCGCGCGTGGCCCTGCCACTGCGTCAAAGAAAAACCGTGGTGACTATAATGATTATGGACGACCGGGGGGGGGGCAGCTGCTTTGGCATTGGCGGTGCGCGCCGCAGGCATCTGGATATCTGGACAAACCGCGGGTGCAGCTGCAGGAAGTTCTTCCTGCCCTCGCACTTCCGCTCGTTCGCCAGCGAGACCTCCGTGCTTGTTTTGCGTGCTCGGTCGCGCCCGTGTTTCATGTTGCCCACAGCCACCTGGCACTCCATCTGAGAAATGGCCCCGGCCATGTGTCTCTGGAAAACTGTGCATGGGTCCTTGTTGGTGAACAGCCCCGGGATCGAGGCGTGCACCAACTCCAAACCTCGCTTTTCGCACTCCGCGATCGCCTCTTCCTGCACCATCAAGCGGCGGGCCAACCGCTTCTCGTCGGGCACCACGATCCGCTTGATGCCGCGCTTCTCGCACCTGTCCACGAAGGCGGCCACGCCCGGCCTGGACAGGAACGGCGTTGAACCTGGGGAAGCAAAAAAAAACTCTACGACAAATTCGGCGTGCGATTTTGCAGTTATTCGCCGCGGGGGCGGTGGAAACATGAAGGCGGGGGGGGGCGCTTGCTGTAGCAATTGCGTAGTGTAGCGTCTGGCACGCTAACAAATCCTGGGTTTCGTGCCGATGGGCGATGTTACCTTCGGAAGAGGACGCGACGCGCCACATTCCTCATCCAATGCCCCTGCGGTGTGTGGGGGCGTTGTGGCCCCGCCGTCCTGGGACGTTCTTCAAGACGAGCGTTTCCTGGACGGTGGGGGGGTGCCGCGTCCATGATAGCGTGTCCAGAAAAAGCTGCCCCCGCGCTGCTTGAGCCCCGAAAAAGCAACGAATGGCTACAGTTGGGTGGTCCACGCTTACTTCCTCCGGTTGCCACGGGCCTCCCAGGGATCCCCGCCGGCCCCCGCTGTCAGTCCGCCGCAGTCTATTTGTGACTTCTGTCGGGCGACACGAACCTCCCCTGGGCCGTCGCCCGTAGGCTGCACGTACTTCCGCGGCCTCCTGCGGGCCGTCGGCCGCAGGCTGCACGTACTTCCGCCGGCTGCCGCCGACCTCCCGCCAACGTCTGTTGGCAAGAGCGTCCGCCTCTCCGCCAGCTCTGGCGGGCCCTCAGCCGGTGGGCCCCGCCTACTCCCGCCGACTGCCGCCGACCTGCCGCTTGCTCCTGCCAGCGCAAGAGCCCCCCCTTCGAACGGCCCCCACGGACCGTCGGCCAACTTCTGGCGCCGGCCGCCGGGCTGTGCCAGAAGTCGGTCCAGGACTGACTTCTGGCGCGGGCCCGCGTCGGAAGTCGGTCCTGGACCCACTTCCGACGCGGGCCCGCGTCGGAAGTCGGTCCAGGACCGACTTCCGGCGCGGGCCCGCGTCGGAAGTCGGTCCAGTACCGACTTCCGGCGCGCCCTTCTGTCTCCGCCCCAACACTCGTCGGCGCCGTCGCCGGCGTTGCCCCTGCCGCCCTCTAGCGTTTTCAAGCCTCGGCGGGGGCCGCGCCCCCCCTCGCGCGTCCTCCTTCCTCCTCACTGCCCCCTCCCCCAGTTTTCCTCCTCGCCCCCCTCCTCGCCCCATTCCCCCCTTCCCCCGCATCCCCATCCACCGCCTAATTGTATTCCTCCTGCTCCTGCTCCTGCTCCTGCTCCTCCGTCCCTCTCCTATCTGCCGCGCCTGCGGCGTTCGGGCACCGCGCAACATATGTTTGTTTCGTTTTCTGGCGCCCGCGCCATGCCTGCCAAGATGAAGGCGGCTGCCACGACACGCGCGTCGACGATGACGAACGTGGATGGCGCCAGCGTGCCGCGGCAGAAGGCACAGATAACGAAGGCGGCCAGGGGCACCCCCCCACCGCCCAGGAAACGCTCGTCTTGAAGAACGTCCCAGGACGGCGGGGCCACAACGCCCCCACACACCGCAAGGGCATTGGATGAGGAATGCGGCGCGTCGCGTCCTCTTCCGAAGGTAACATCGCCCATCGGCACGAAACCCTGGATTTGTTAGCGTGCCAGACGCTACGCAACGCAATTGCTACAGCAAGCGCCCCCCCCCCGCCTTCATGTTTCCACCGCCCCCGCGGCGAAGTACTGCAAAATCGTGCGCCGAATTTGTCGTCGATTTTTTCCCAGAAAGGGCAAAGGCCCAGGGATCTCTTTTAGTATGTAAACATAATCCCCCGTGCCCAACTTGAAGGAGGCCGGCGAAATTTTTTCCTGATAAATATCGAGGTCGAAGGAGGCCAGCGAAATTATTTTTGAGGATGTCTCGAGCGAAACGCTTGTTTTTGAAATCCCGATCGATAAATCACAGGGCGCGGGCCACCTCAGCACGACCACGCCCCAGCACGACCGCGCCCCAGCACGACCACGCCCCAGCACGACCACGGCCCAGCACGACCACACCCCAACACCACCACACCCCAACACGACCACGCCCCAGCACGACCACACCCCAGCACGATCACACACCCCAGCACGACCCGATCGATAAATCACAGGGTGCGACCACCCCAGCACGACCACACCCCAGCACCACCACACCCCAGCACGACTCCACCCCAGCACGACCACGCCCCAGCACGACCGCACCCCAGCACGACCACACCCCAGCACGACCCACCCCAGCACGACCCCACCCTAGCACGACCACACCCCAGCACGACCACCACCCCAGCACGACCCCACCCCAGCACGACCACCCCAGCACGACCACACCCCAGCACGACCACACCCCAGCACGACCACACCCCAGCACGACCCCACCCCAGCAAGACCACACCCCAGCACGACCACACCCCAGCACGACCTCACCACAGCACGACCACACCCCAGCACGACCACGCCCCAGCACGACCACGCCCCAGCACGACCACGCCCCAGCACGACCACCCCCCAGCACGACCACCCCCCCAGCACGACCACCCCCCAGCACACCACCCCCCAGCACGACCACACCCCAGCACGACCACACCCCAGCACGACCACACCCCAGCACGACCACACCCCAGCACGACCACCCAGTCGCACCCCCGTGGAATGTTTCATGGGGTGTCTGGTTGAGTGGTTGCCTGTTCGTGGGGTGTCGTGGAATGTTTCACGGGGTGTCTCGTGGAATGTTTCGCGAGGTGTCTCGTGGAATGTTTCGTGAGGTGTATCGTGGGATGTTTCGCGGGGTGTCTCGTGGGATGTTTCGTGAGTTGTTGCCCCGTTGGGTATCGTGAAAACGTGCCCATGCTCCACATGTCTATATCCCTTTCCGGGTTCGTGGGTCCATCATGTTTTTTGCTCCCCCAGGTTCAACGCCGTTCCTGTCCAGGCCGGGCGTGGCCGCCTTCCTGGACAGGTGCGAGAAGCGCGGCATCAAGCGGATCGCGGTGCCCGACGAGAAGCGGTTGGCCCGCCGCTTGATGGTGCAGGAAGAGGCGATCGCGGAGTGCGAAAAGCGAGGTTTGGAGTTGGTGCACGCCTCGATCCCAGGGCTGTTCACCAACAAGGACCCATACACAGTTTTCCAGAGACACATGGCCGGGGCCATTTCTCAGATGGAGTGCCAGGTGGCCGTGGGCAACATGAAACACGGGCGCGACCGAGCACGCAAAAAAAGCGCGGAGGTCTCGCTGGCGAACGAGCGGAAGCGCGAGGGCAGGAAGAACTTCCTGCAACTGCAACCGCGGTTTGTCCAGATATCCAGATGCCTGCGGCGCGCACCGCCAATGCCAAAGCAGCTGCCCCCCCCGGTCGTCCATAATCCTTATAGTCACCACGGTTTTTCTTTGACGCAGTGCCAGGGCCACGCGCGCCTAGACGCACGCCTGTTGCAGTTGCTCTTGCTCATGGTCCTCCTCTTTTGACGGGCCACGAGTCACCCCAAATCGTCCCCTTGTTGCATATGCAGTTACCGCAGACATGTGTAATCGATCCCGCATCGTACCATATCTTCTCACTCCACATCCTGCGGCGCAAGTTTGAGCAAAGTTTCTCGTCATTCGGCCGCCCAGGGCGGCGACCGCAGAGCGGGGAGGGAAAATAACGAATTACCCAACACACACAACGATGGACTGCACAGGCGCGTGCTGCAGTACTTTCGCGGAGCTGCTAGGCACAAACTTGAAAAACTACAACAACTTAAACAAATGCCCTTTTGCACGCGGCCCTGCTTCTGCCGATGAGGAGGGTAGGGGGGGCGCGATAGCTTGCTAGGCGCGGCGCCGAGTTGTCAAACCCTTCACATGCCGCGGACTCGGCGCGGGCCAGCCTGCAAACGCAGCACGTTTCACATGTGACGGACTCGGCGCGAACCTGGGGATGCCTTCGTGGGCGGCGGCCCCAGCAGCGTGCAGTAGCAACGGTAATTGGTGGGACAGAACATGTTGGCTCTTTCGGTTCGAGACGCAACCTCTAGTTCCAACTAGCCCAACAAAAGACACCCGCGCGCTTGAAGGCCGAGCTCGGGCTGCATGTGAAGGGGCACGGAGAAGGCTCAAACGCCCTTGGCTCGTACCGCCTACTGCAGGGCAGAGTGGGAAGGAGGATCAAGCGCCATTTGCCCTGGCACCCCTGAGCGAAGGCCGCGTTGCGCGTAATTATACCTTCCAATGGCGGGCGCGCCAAGCTGCTAGTTTGACGCCGAAACTATTTGAAACCCGCGCGCGGCCATTTTCAAAACCACCATGAACCATTTTCAACTTCAGCACCGCACGGCCCGCAAGCGGCCTAGAACCATGAGAAAACCATTTTCATCATTCTTAATCTGATCCCCGACATGCCCGTGACCCTATCCAGCCTGAGCAAGCCAGCCGCGGGCCCGGCCCGGCGGAACGGCCAAGAAGGCCGACGTGCCGGGCCAAGAGGGGGGCCGGACCCGGCGGAACGGCGCGAGGCCGACGTGCCGGGCCACGGCTGGATGCCCGCGGGCCCGGCCCAGCGGAACGGCCAATCAGGCCGACGTGCCGGGCCAGGAGGGGGGCCGGACCCGGCGGAACGGCTCGAGGCCGACGTGCCGGGCCACGGATGGATGCCGGAGCAAGCCAGCCGCGGGCCCCAGCCCGGCGGAACGGCCAAGGAAGCCGACGTGCCAGGCCGAGAGGGGGCCGGACCCGGCGGAACGGCGCGAGGCCGACGTGCCGGGCCACGGCTGGATGCCGGCGCCGCCGCAAGCCAGCCGCGGGCCAGGGCCCAGCGGAACGCGAGGCCGACGCGCCGGGCCAAGAGGGGGGCCAGACCCGGCGGAACGGCTCGAGGCCGACGTGCCGGGCCACGGCTGGATGCCGGAGCAAGCCAGCCGCGGGCCCAGCCCAGCGGAACGGCCAAGGAGGCCGACGTGCCGGGCCAAGAGGGGGGCCGGACCCGGCGGAACGGCGCGAGGCCGACGTGCCGGGCCACGGCTGGATGCCGGAGCAAGCCAGCCGCGGGCCCGGCCCGGCGGAACGGCCAAGACGGAAGCCGACGTGCCGGGCCAAGAAGAAGAGGGCCATACCAGGGACCCCGACGCACCCCGAACACTAAGGCGGGCGCGTGCCAGCCCCATGTCGGCAGCATGCCGCGGGCCCGCGACAGGGTGGGTGGCGGGGCTCCACTGCTGGGAGATGCTGCGGCATTCGGGGACGACAACCCCCCCAGGGTACCCCCCCGTCCGCGAGCGGCGAGCGGCAAGATGGGCTCCCCGGGCGCCGCCGCCAAGGGGGGCCGGCGGAGCCCCGGAATAAAAGTCAAGACGGCGCCGTCTTGACTTTTATTCTGGGCCTCGGCCGGGGCCGCCCCAGAGCCGCCTCCGGGCGACTTGGAGGCGGTCCAGAGCTGCCTCCGGGTGACCCGGAGGCGCCCCCGAGCCGCCTCCGAGCGACCCAGAGACGGTCCAGAGCCGCCTCCAGATGACCCGGAGGCGCCCCAGGCTCCCCGTCGGGCCCGCCGCCGAGGCCCGGGGCCGCCCCAGAGCCGCCTCCGGGCGACTTGGAGGCGGTCCAGAGTCCAGAGCTGCCTCCGGGTGACCCGGAGGCGCCCCCGAGCCCCGAGCCGCCTCCGAGTGACCCGGAGACGGTCCAGAGCCGCCTCCAGGTGACCCGGAGGCGCCCCGGGCTCCCCGTCGGGCCCGGCGCCGAGGCCCGGGGGCGCCGCCGCGGCCAGAAAAAAGGTATGAATATTCTTTCATACTTTTTTTTTGCCCGGCGGGCAGCGGCGCGGCCGCCGCGCGGCGCCGCTGGGAAGCCTCCGGGCCGCGCCGGGGGCCGTCGGGAAGGCCGTCGGGGGGCGATCGGGGGCGCTCGGATGGTCTTTTAAGCCGCTCCTTTCAAACGCACCCCTCGGTTTATATCAAAATCACGGCGCTCGCAGGCCCGGGGGCGCCCTCATCGTCACGAAGAGCTCGGGGACGCTGGGCGCGCCGACCCGTTCCGCCTCGGTGAGCTCCGCCGGGAGCTCAGCGGGGTCCGGCGCGGCCAACCGGGACAGCGCGTCGGCGGTCTCGTCGTGCTCCGCCGGCAAGTGCGGGACCACATACTCCCACCGGCGCCGCGCGCGCCGCCATGCGATCTCACGGGTGATGTGGTTGAGGAGGCCCTTGCCACGGAGGTTGAGGGCCCCCTCCAGAGCCGCGACGTTGTCGCCCGCAATGGTGAGGACCTCGGTACGGAACGAATCTCCCCACACGCACAACGCCAGGAACACTGTGAGGTACTCCCAGAAAGACTGGTGCCTGGGGTCGCCCGTGCCGACGTTGAATAGACCGCAGACGTCGTCCGACCACGTGAGGGCGAAGAACTCCACAGGGACGCCGCGCCTGTAGAGCGCTGCGCCGCCGCCCCACGGGGAAGCGTCGAACTTCACCACGGCGTCGGAAGCGCGCCCTCGCTGCTCACCCTGGGCCCTGACGACTCGCCGAAGGGGGGGCAGGTCGAGACCGGAAGGGTTGGCGAGCGCCCGCATCCATCTTGCGGCAGCCCCGAACCTCCTGCACGCGACGCGACCCGGAGGTGCCTCCCGGTCGGCTGCCGCAGCGCCAGCAAGGGCGCCCCAGAGAGCGGCCGCGAAGGGCGCCGCGTCGGGGACCACGTAGGCCACCCGCGCGCACTTCCCGACGACGTGGCGGGCAGCCGCCACGGACGCATGGCCTGACCCCGCCGCGAAGGGCTCGAGGAGCCTGAAGAGATCTGCCAATAACTCCGTGGGCAGCATGACGTGAACCTCGCCGGGCGAATACGGAATGAACATGGCTCCGATCCACAGGTGCTCGCGCGCGTAGAGCGCGCCCTTCTTCCAAGCGAGCGGCGCCCCGAGGAGGAGCCACCAAGTCAGGGCAAGGTCGATCGCCAATTGCGCTGCTGCCGGCGTGCCCGCCACGGCGAGAACCGGGTCGTCGACGTAGAGCTGCAGGCGACCAGCGGCGGCGGCAGCGTGGCCACAACCCGACCGCGCGAATGGCCGGAGCAGGGCCTGCGCGGTGCGTGCGGCGAAGGACGCCACGCGCCCGAACGCGACAGGGTTGGGCTTGCCGCCGAACCCCAGGACCCGCCAGACCACGAATCGCCCCTCGCGCGCCTCCTGCGGGTAGGCCGGCGGCCTGTCCCTCCGCAATGCGTGCCCGACGTGCGCGCAATTGAACGGCTGCTCGTCCGGGTGCAACGGCACTGACATGAAGGCGTCCGCGAAGTCCAACACCAGCGTCCAGGACACACCGCCCTCCTGAGCCCAGGAGGAAAGCAGGGCGACGTCCAACGCGTTGTCGATGATCGTCGGCAGAACCTGGCGCTCCGCGAGGGTCACCGCCGAGTTGACGAGGTTCGCCTTCAGATCCTGGATGATGCGGTGCTTGGTCGTGCCGTCGGGCTTCGTTCGAGTGATGTTCCCGAGGGGCGCCGGGAAAACGGCGGTGGAGTAGAAGGCCTCCGCCGCCGCGCGGTCCTCGAAGAGGATCCCGAACCCCTGGTTGACCAAGCACTGGAGCTGCTCGACGCCTGGCGGCCGATCCTGGCCGTGCAACTCGTAGAAGGAAGGGTGGTTCCCCAAGTCGGCCGCGCGCTCGAGGAGCGCGTCTAAATCCATTGGCGCCTCGGATTCCGCCGCGGGGAAAAGCCCGCCAGGGGGGATGTCCCGCGTGATCCCCATCGGCGCGCCCTCCAGTAGCCAATCCGCAATGGCTCGGTCAGGGCCCCCTGCCTGCCGCTGCACCTCGCGCACGATCTCAGGTCGCCACGACGAGGCGGGGTGGTGCCGCTCCGCCGCCGCTGCCCCGATGCCAAGGTGCCGGGCGAGCGCGCGGCGCAGCGGCAGCAGGCATTCCGCCGGCGGCGGCGGGCGCGCCGGCTCGGCGCCGCACGCGCCGGCCAGCCCTTGTAGCAGGGGCTCCCGCTGACGGTGCTCAGCAATGAGATCAGCGATCGGCGCCATTGTGGACCAGAGGCCAGGCCACGCACGCCATAGGTTCCCCGGGTTTCGCAAACCCGCCTGGCAAGCGGCATCCTCCGACCGCTTCACGTCTGCGGCGGACGCCTGCTCCCCGCCGCGGAGAACGTGCCGGTGCACGCGGCCGGAGGCGGTACACGCTAGCAAAGCCACCGCCGCGTCAGCGTCGTCCGCGGGGCCTGCGGCCGCGCCGCTGGGCGGCGGGCCCAGCCCCGCCAGGGGCGGCGATGCCGCAGGAGCGACGTGCGCGGGGGGAGGCGTCGCTGGCGACGCAAGGGGGGCGCTCAGGCCCGGGGCGCTGCCCCCGTGGCCCCGGGCCCGCGCCCCCCTTCAATGCTGCTCGACGGCCCGATGCGGGCCGCCGCAGACACGGCAGACATGTCGGCGGCCCCACGTGCACGGCGTCCTGCATCCGTTGGGTCTGTTGTTCCAGAGGTTGCACACCTCGGTGGACTTGTCATTGGCCGGGGCGCCGCCCCCGCCTGCGCCCGAACCCTGCCTTACCGGGCCTGGTGGCTGCGGCTGCCGCTGCTGCGGAGGCTGCTCCCGCTGCTGGCCGCCAGCCGGGCCGCCGCCGCCCCGCGGGCCACGCTGCCGGGCCCCCGGAGCGCGGGGCGGCGGGGCTGTGGGGTCCGGTAGCGCCCCAGCTGGCGCGCCCTCCAAGCGGTCGACAAGAGCGCCGGCTATGCCGCCCTCATTAGTGCAGGGGGCGCCGACGTGCATCCACCACCAATGGCCCAACTTGGAGACCGCCGGCTCGGCGCCGAAGGCAGAGGCGCGGATGACGTACGCCCACGCCTGGTCGTCGTCGGGGTTGGCGTCGAGGTACTCCTCCAGGAGCGCGTCCCATTTCTCGGACCTGACCGTGTCGTCGGCCCTCAGGATGACGCCCCAATAGGACGGGTACAAGATGGACAGCTGGCGGATGCCCTCTTCGTACTCGTCCAAAACCGCGGGCGGGGCCGCCCCGAGGCAGATCACGCATGAGCGGAAGACCAGCCATGACGACCTCCATGCCTCGAAGTTCGAAGGGCCCGTCAGCATCCTCGTCTCGAGGCGCCCTTCGACGAAGGTTTGGGCCTCGAATTTCCTGGCTTTCGCCCTCCTGCGGCCGTACGTCCCAAACACGCCGAAATCGACGTAGGGCGAAGCCTTGGCCGTGAGCAGCGCCGCGAGCCCCGAGATCTGCTCAGCCGAGGGCCGCGCGTGCGCCGGAGGGGGGCCCCCCGTGACGGTGACGTACCTCAGGCGCGCCGCCGCAACGTCGTCCTTCGAAAGAAGGTTGAAGGTGCCCTCCGCCGCCTGGTCGATGAGATCCGAGAGCCGCCGCTTGTTGTCGCCTGGCGACGGCTCGTCCTGCGTGGCCCCGGAAGGCCGCGTGGCAGGAGCTGGGGGCATTGACGCGCCCAAGCTTGGCGGTGGCAGCCCCGCGACGTCGAAGACGGCCCGAATCGCACGCACCGCGCGGCCGCGGACGATGCCAGACGCGGGAACGCCCTCGACCTCGAGCTGGCCGATCATGTCGACCAAGATCTGCTCTGGGACGGCCACGAAGTCCGTGACGGTGGTGCTCAAGTCGCCGCCGACGCCAGCCACCAACGCCGTGGCGAGGTCTCCGAAACCCGTAGTCTCGAGAGTAGTGTGGAGCATGAGCCCCGCCGTGGCCGACGGCGCGCCCCGCGGCGCGGCCGCTGCCTTGGGGAACGGCCCACGATGAGCGCCACCCCCGAAGGGTGCCTGAGCCGGCGGCGCGTCGCCGAAGCCGCCGAAATCCATCGCCAGAGCCGAAGAGAAGCCCCAGATGGACCGGCAGGGACACAGCGAGAGCCGCACGTCAGCGCTAGAGCCAAAATGGCCGCGGACGGTGCGAGTATGCCCGCCGCAGGTGCCCAAGTGCCACTCGCACTAAACATAATGCACTCTTCAACGCTCAGCTGCGGCTAGTAATGCATGCGGGCAAATCTCCTAAAGCAGATGAACTGCGCAGTTTGTCTCCCAGGGGGGGGCCCTCCTGAGGATTTCTCTGGGGGGGGAAGCCGAAGACGTCTCGGAGGCCGCGTCGACGCAAGAGACCAAAGTCGTCGCACTACGATTTTGTGCGCAAGTATCTTGCCTACGTCCTAAGAGGCCTTGAATATCTTTGAAGGGGCCCTGGGACACAGAAATAAATACACACAAATAAAATGATTCCCCATATTTTCTCATATTTTCTCGGGTTTTGTCTCCCCCCCCACTTCCCATATTTCTCCATATTTTCAAGGGGATCGACGAATAATTGTGTCTGTGTGTTTCTTCCCCTCCTGAATCTTTCCAAAGCGGCACCCGAGCCTCCAAGAGGGGCACACGGGGCCCCGAACAAGGCCCCAAGAGCGAGGCCCTCGAGCCCCAAAGGGGAAACCCAAATGTCCTCGGGAGCGTTGGCCCACACTGGCCATCGCTCCGACGTCCATTCCCTGTGTTTTTTTCGGTTTCGTGCGTGGCTTTTTCGCCAAATGATCAAGGATGCTCTTGATGGTCCTCGTCGAAGGAAAAATGCACACGTCCGAGCGATGCCAAGCACAAGCCCGCAGGACGCCTCCCGGAGGCCCTGCAGGCTACCAAGAGGCCCCGAAGAAGCCCCAAGAGGCCCGCAAGATGCCTCCAAGAGGCCTCCAGGCAGTCCCCCAAGAGACCCCAAGATGCCTCCGACAGGACCCTGGTTCACAATCCAAGCACAATGGCGAGAAAAGCAGAAGGCCACTATACCTGCTCCCTCAGCTGTCTAGGCCCGTGACCCAGATCCTGAGGCGCTTGCTGGAAGAGTGGGGCGGCGGGGGCTGGACCATGGGTACAGCACGGTAGATAATCATCTGGTCAACTAGGGTCCCCATTGCAGCCAGGCAGCATCCAGATCTCAGTAGCAGCAAGGGGGAGGAGAGGAGCGATCCCCAAACGCACCCCTGCAACTGCTGCGGGGAAGGAGTAGCGATCCCCAACCGCCCACCCCGTGACTGCCCTGAAGGTTTCCAAGCCATGGCTGGGGCGCGCAAGAGGCTGTCAGAAGCGGCGCCGTCGCCGAGAGCTAGCTGCCGACGCGGATTCGAAAGCGGACCGCTCGTCGACCGCCGGATGGCATTTCGCCCAGGGAAGGATGTCCTGGAAGCCCTCCTCCGCGGCCGCCCTCTGGCTGTCCTGCTGCTTGGCGGCTTTCCTGCAGGACAGGGCACTTGGGCGAACAAGGTGGCGAACAGCGAACAAAAACATCTGGGGTTACCGGAAAAGTCATCCAGAGTGCTGGAGGTCGATGTCTAAGAGTCTTGGGAGCCTCTGGGTGAAGAGGAATGAGGAAGCCCCGATCGGGGGGTCAGTCAGAACCAAGGGGGATCACCTCTACAGCCTTTCTTTTTGTTCAGAGAAGCAAGGACACCGATGTAGCCTTAAGACCTCCAAGTCCGCGAGCGAAATGTCCCTGATCCGAACGAAGAGGAGGCATAAACGCGACTCATCAGAGTCGACCGACTCAGCAGAGTCGACCGACTCAGCATAGTCGACTCACAAATTGTTGACGCCCCCCTTGACTGTCGCCCCCATTCACCCCTTCAATGTCGCCTCTTTCAATGTCGAAGCAGGGCGAAAAGCGGTCTGAGCGGGCGTGACTCGGAAGTTCCACGATGGCCGACATTGGAGGGGGGCGCCAACAAGTACTTGGCACGCAATGCCACCCAGACCCACATCGAGAAGGAAACTGCGTACACGTCGGTCGGACGAAGTAGGTAAAAACATGACGTAGGAAGGCTGATAAAGCAAATTCGGTCCAGGCCCTCCCAACTTTTTGAAATTTAATCTTGTCGAGGGTGGTAATGAAGAGGGTCGCCAGCTCCTCCTGAGGATCAAGGTTCAAGGAGGTTCCTTTGCTCAGGGATGGGGCGGGGGGAAGTCCTGAGGGCTCCCTCCTCGAAGGTGTAGCGACCCCCCAGGTGGTGAATCCCCTCCCCTTGGCAGTGCCTGGAGGGGGGGGCTGCATGGAGGGAAAGAAACGATGACCATGACCGAGACTGAACGCGGAAACGCCGGTGTCAGTCTTGGCCAGCATCGTCGATCTTGGTCGTCGTCATTTCGTTGATCATCCTCGCGAATCGGCGACGGCCGGCATGTACCATGACCAAGATCGGCGAAGATAGGATGCCGTGACATCTTGGTCATAGCCATCGTACGGCAAGTTCGTGCGGCGTCGGCGCGCGCCGAGGCTTCTGACACCGCGTCGACCGTTCAACCTTGAATCGATCGCGGCCCCGATCGGTCAAGGTTGAATCCAGTCGTGTCCAATCAGTGTACTATCATGCGCAGTTCAAGCTTGAAGGCCTTCGCCCGCGTCGCTGGCGCGCAAGCGCCGCGTGAACCTGCCGTGTATGATTTCCAGGGAGGGGAGAGGAGGAGGAGGAGGAGGAGGAGGAGGAGGAGGAGGAGGAGGAGGAGGAGAGGAGGAGGAGGAGGGAGGAGGAGGAGGAGGGAGGAGGAGGAGGAGGAGGAGGAGGAGGAGAGGAGGGAGGAGGAGGAGGAGGAGGAGAGGAGGAGGAGGAGGAGGAGGAGGAGGAGGAGGAGGAGGAGGAGGAGGAGGAGGAGGAGGAGCGAGGAGGAGGAGGAGGAGGAGGAGGAGGAGGAGGAGCGAGGAGGAGCGAGGAGGCGGAGCGAGGAGGAGGAGCGAGGAGGGAGGAGGAGGAGGAGCGAGGAGGAGCGAGGAGGAGGAGGAGGAGGAGGAGGAGGAGGAGGGAGGAGGAGGAGGAGGAGGCAGGAGGAGGAGGAGGAGGAGAGAGGAGGGAGAGAGGAGGAGGAGGAGGAGGAGGGAGGAGGAGGAGGAGGAGGAGGAGGAGGGAGGAGGGAGGAGGAGGAGGAGGAGGAGGAGGAGGAGGAGGCGAGAGGAGAAGCCAGCCCCAGGAGATGCGGCCGAGCGGCGCGCACCTGGACGGGCCGCGGGCCACGCCCTCTGCGGCGCCCCCCGCCCTTCTGCCCCCCCCGGTGTCCTCGCGAACGCCACCAGCAGCGGGCCCATGCCTGGAGGGGGACCCTCGCCACGCCCGCTGGGCCCCCCCGGGTTGGACCTGGCGCGGGTGGGCATCGCTTCACCGACCCCTGTCCCCTTGGGCGTGGCCTGGGCCCAACTGGCTGGCTTGCCGCCTCCCCCCCCCCAAGATGGGGATGTCGGCTGTTTCCCTCGGGTTCCAAGGGGTATGTTCCCAACGGGGGTGCTGAGATGGTGGGGGTCTGGATGGGGATGGGGATGGGGACAGGGATCGGTTAAACGATACTGAGCGGAGGCGCCATATCCACGGATCGGGCAGAGTAAACCCCGAAAAACGGAGCCAGTGCCGTCTGATTGGGCGACGGATCGCGCCGATTTGGTATGGGAACGGGGCCCGTCGCTGATCCACGCACCTTAATCCACGTTCCATGTTTGCGTTTCCTCGACCAATCCGCACCCTCTCTCAATTCCTCCCAAGTCGGACGCAACTGATCTGAAATAGAAGCATTCCTGGCCGGACTTACCCGCAACCGCAAGGTGCCGCGACGAGAAGCGAGTTCGAACACATCTGATGTTACAAGTCCCCTGCCAGAGTCTCGTGCAGGGCGTCGCGAGAAGAAACGAGCTCGAGCTCATCTGGTTGTATTCACTACTAGCTGAATTCGCCGCCCTCCACCGACAGTGGAGGCCTGTCCACAAGAAACCTTACACAAGAAACCCAACCCTGAGACTCCAGGACGTCCATCGATGTTTGATGTGGGAACGTCACGCCTTCCATCGCAAAACCATCGCAATCCAAGAAACCCACGGCACCCTGGAGGCAAGCAGGGTGGTTCTTGGCATGGGCCCCCACTGCATTCCTCCGCGCCTCCCGCGAGCGGGGAGCGTAGGGGAGAGGCAGAGGGAGAGGCCCAGGAGAGGGAGACAAGAAGGGCTCCCGCACCTGGCCACCCCCAGCCTTCTGCTTTTTCGGGCCCAGGATCCCTGGCAATATACCTGTGCCCGAAGCAGCGCGGGCCCGGGGGTGGGGGCGGCGGTGCGGGGGCACTTCTCCTCTTGCGGTGGAGAGGGCCGGGGCCGCGCGGGTGCACAACGGGGGATTAAGACGAAGCCAGGACCAGGACAAAATCGGGCCGGGGATCTCTGACATCCAGCTTCGGTGGCAACTCGTGGGAGCTTCCCGTACCATCTTGCTGGCCCATGAATACGAACCGACGCTGAGGGAGCCTCACATACCATATTGCTGGCCCTGGCGAATCGACGCTCATAGACGAACATCGACGCCTAGTAATCGACACTAGTCGGCACTAATCGACGCTAAATCGGCGCTATCTCATCGGTTCCCAGAAGCTAATCGACGCTAGTGTCGGTGATGCACAGAACCCCCTTTAGCAAAACGAAACGTGGTTTAGTGAAAACGACCTCGGGCCCAAACCCGGCAGGCGCCAGCCTGGAAAATGACGGCCGCCAATTCACTAATCGACGTGACAGGGTGGGGGTTCTGTCCACCCCCGTCAGTGCACTCTAAAGACAGAATATACGAGGTTCCCACGATCTGCTGCCGAATCCAGCGGTTCTGGAGGATGTACTAGGCGCCGCGGCCGTTCCAAAGCGCTCCTGAACGCCCTCGAGCGATTCGACCCCGGTCCGTAGCACGAACGAACCGGGTCCTGAGGGAAACGGAAACGGTTCCTGGCACCCTGGGGCCTTCCCCCAGGACCAATTCTTCATCCTGTGGGTAATTTTCTGACAGTCCCGGGGAGGGCCCCGGGGGGCCCAGAGCGGCGAACATGTAGGAAAAAGCGGCATAAATATATAAACTCTTGGCGCTCCCCCCAGACCTCTTGGATCTTCGCTGGACCCCCCTCCCTGGCGCGCGGAGCGCGCCAGGGGCGGCGCTGGAGGCGCCGCCAAGGAGCCCCAGCGCGGACCAATCCGCACGGAGCACCAGCAGTTTATGCTTATGGCACTTCCTCTTCCCCGAGAGAGGACCTAGGACCCGTTTCCCTGCACGACCCAAGGTTGCGGATGCCACGACAATGGACACCCTAACAACCCTATCACTGATGTTAACAAGTGTTTAAAATGTCAAAAACATATAAACATGTTTTCGGCATGTTTTTTCCCCAAACAGTTTGCTGAACGGGGTGCTGTTGTGATAGAAGCTAACTCCGGCCGAGGGAAGTCGGAGCAGAGACATCCTCACACAAATTTGATGGTCTGGGCTGTTTCGCTTGAGACATCCTCACAACTCTCGTTTCTGAGTTGGCCGGGATTGGCCGTTTCGCCTGAGACACCTCGAACAATTGCACTCCGGGACGCCGCGCGAGAGGTGGTCCGGGCCGTTTCGCTTGAGACATCCTCGAAACTCTGAGCCCCGAGGTGCCGTGCGAGAGGTGGTCCGGGCCGTTTCGCCTGAGACATCCTCGAAAATCTGAGCTCGGAGATGCCCTGCGCGAGGTGGTCCGGCCCGTTTCGCCTGAGACATGCTGGAAACTCTGACCTCGGAGATGAAGCGCGAGAGGTGGTCCGGCCCGTTTCGCTTGAGACATGCTCGAACTTCTGAGCTCTGAGATACACTGCGCGAGGTGGTTCGGCCCGTCTCGCCTGAGACGTCCTCGCAACTCTGAGCTATGAGATGCCGTGCGCAAGGTGGTCCGACCTGTTTCGCAAAAGACATTCTCGCAATTCTGAGCCCAGAAGACCACATGTTACATATCCTCCCTGGGACCCTGGGAGCCCGCCTGAGACATCCTCGAACTTCTGAGCTCTGAGATGCCCTGCGCGAGGTGGTCAAGCCCGTCTCGCCTGAGACATCCTCGCTACTCTGAGCTCTGCGATGCCGTGCGCAAGGTGGTCCGGCCCGTTTCGAACAAGACATTCTCGCAACTCTGAGCTCCCAGATGCCGCGCAAGAGGTGGTCCAGCCTGGGGGCCCAGAAGACCACATGTTACATATCCCCCCTGGGACCCTGGGAGCCCCACGAGGCCCCAGAGAGCTCCAGGAGGCCGCAGGACGCCCAGGACAGGCCCCAGGGGTCCGCAGGAGATTCCCAGGAGGCTCCCAGGAGGCCCCAGGAGGCCCCCTATCAGAACGTGTCAAGTTAACACAAATCCGGTGTCGATTCGTTGATTTTTCCTGCTCTTGTGCCCCCCCCCTCCCTCCATTTTGAGAGGCCCAAACGGCCACGGGTTAGATATCCCCCCTGGGAGCCCCAAGAGGCTTCAGGAAACCCCAGGTGGAGTTCAGGAGGCCACAGGAGGCCCAGGAGGAAGCCCCAGGAGGTCCCCAGGAGGCCCCAGGAGGCACCAGGAGGCCCCCGCAACTCGGAGCTCTGAGACGCCGCGCTCGAAGTGGTCCGGCCCGTTTCGCCTGAGACTTCCTCGCAGCACGTTTCGCCCGAGACATCGTCGCAACTCTGGGGTCCGAGATGCCGCGCGCGAGGTGATCCAGTCCGTTCGCCTGAGACATCCTCGCAACTCTGGGCTCCGAGATGCCCTGCGCGAGGTGGTCCGGCCCATCTCGCCTGAGACATCCTCGCAACTCTGAGCTCTGAGATGCCGTGCGCAAGGTGGTCCGGCCCGTTTCGCACAAGACATTCTCGCAACTCTGAGCTCTCAGATGCTGCGCAAGAGGTGGTCCAGCCTGGGGGCCCAGAAGACCACATGTTACATATCCCCCTGGGACCCTGGGAGCCCCAGGAGGCCCCAGAGAGCTCCAGGAGGCCGCAGGACGCCCAGGACAGGCCCCAGGGGTCCGCAGGAGATTCCCAGGAGGCTCCCAGGAGGCCCATTTTGAGAGGCCCAAACGGCCACGGGTTAGATATCCCCCCTGGGAGCCCCAAGAGGCTTCAGGAAACCCCAGGTGGAGTTCAGGAGGCCACAGGAGGCCCAGGAGAAAGCCCCAGGAGGTCCCCAGGAGGCCCCAGGAGGCACCAGGAGGCCCCCGCAACTCGGAGCTCTGAGACGCCGCGCTCGAGGTGGTCCGGCCCGTTTCGCCTGAGACTTCCTCGCAGCACGTTTCGCCCGAGACATCGTCGCAACTCTGGGGTCCGAAATGCCGCGCGCGAGGTGGTCCAGCCCGTTACGCTGGAGACATCCTCGCAACTCTGGGCTCCGAGATGCCGTTCGGGATGAACAGGAGGTGGAGGAGGAGGAGGAGGAGGAGGAGGAGGAGGAGAAGATGGAAGGGAGAAGGAGGAGGCGGATGATGTGCATGAGGGAGCAGGCAGGAGGAGGGGGAGGCCCCAGAGAGCTCCAGGAGGCCGCAGGACGCCCAGGACAGGCCCCAGGGGTCCCCAGGAGATTCCTAGGAGGCTCCCAGGAGGCCCCAGGAGGCCGCCTATCAGAACGTGTCAAGTTAATACACATCCGGTGTCGATTCGTTGATTCTTCCTGCTCTTGTGCCCCCCCCCTCCATTTGGAGAGGCCCAAACGGCCACAGGTTAGATATCCCCCCTGGGAGCCCCAAGAGGCTTCAGGAAACCCCAGGTGGAGTTCAGGAGGCCACAGGAGGCCCAGGAGGAAGCCCCAGGAGGTCCCCAGGAGGCCCCAGGAGGCACCAGGAGGCCCCCGCAACTCGGAGCTCTGAGACGCCGCGCTCGAGGTGGTCCGGCCCGTTTCGCCTGAGACTTCCTCGCAGCACGTTTCGCCCGAGACATCGTCGCAACTCTGGGGTCCGAAATGCCGCGCGCGAGGTGGTCCAGCCCGTTACGCTGGAGACATCCTCGCAACTCTGGGCTCCGAGATGCCGTTCGGGATGAACAGGAGGTGGAGGAGGAGGAGGAGGAGGAGGAGGAGGAGGAGGAGGAGGAGGCATGCTTTAACAGGCCATGCCAGCCCGCACTGGACGGGCACGCGATCGACCTTGGAAACCGCAGTGGGTCTAAAAACCCTGTTTGGGGATACTGCACTCCGGCTATAATTACATGTTTTAAACATGTTTAACACTCTTGTTTTGATTCGCGGGTCGAGAGCGCACCTCTTCCGGTCGTAAAACATGTTTAGCACATGTTCTAGACACCTGGAAATTAGCTGGCAGCATGCCTCCGCTCCCTTAATCGACCTCCACAAACCTCAGGCTCCTCCGCAGCGGAGTCCTGAGGCTCGCCCGGGGGGGGGTTCTCCCCGCGGTGCCGGCCACGCCGGACGCGCAGCCCCCGCCCCGCTGCAGGATGAGCCGCCGAGCCAGCACCGCGGGCAGGGACGCGCCGGCACCCGGCGCCCCCGCTCCGTCCTCGCGGTGAGCTGGCGCCGCGCAGGGGGGGGTGGCAAGGGGGGGGGGGAGGGAAGGCTTCTCCGAGGGAGGCCGCTCCTCAGGAGGCATGGGCACACGAGAGGAGAGGGCACACGAGAGGAGAAGAGGCCCTTTCCGAGGGGCACGCTGCCACAGGAGTGCAGGAGGCATGGGCCGCGAGACGCAGGACACGAGGGTACCCTTGACTTGGCAGGGTCGGCCTACTAATCAGGGCCGACAAGGGGGGGGAGGAGGGAGGGCTTCTGAGAGGGAGGCCGCTCCTCAGGGGGCGCTGGCCTGACATCTGTGGAGCAGACCCGCGCCTTCTAAGAGGCACTCGCCATCGCTCGGACGTCCATTCC
Organism: Prorocentrum cordatum; assembly: GCA_963575745.1. Lineage (NCBI taxonomy): Eukaryota > Dinophyceae > Prorocentrales > Prorocentraceae > Prorocentrum > Prorocentrum cordatum. The sequence goes on along the minus strand of CAUYUJ010019518.1, from coordinate 80,194 downwards.
CCGTGCGTTTTTCGGTTTCGTACGTTTTTCTTTGCAAGATGATCCAAGCTGCTCGTCCGTGGTCCTCGCCGAGAAGAAAATCCTCACGCGTCCGAGCGATGCCAAGGGCAGGGGTGCTTCTGAGAAGCCTCTCCCCCCTCCCCGCTGCCCCGCTCCGCGCGTGACCGAGGCGGCGGGGGGCTGGGGCGGGGAGCGGGGGCGCGGGAAAGGCACCCGGGGCGGGTCAGGCTTCGCCCTCCGCTCTGTGACGACTCTGCCGCCCTAAGACGGGTCCAGGACGAGGACAGCTTCGGGTGAGGATAGATCTCGGGGATGGACAGAACCCGGGGTCTCTGACATCCAACTTCGATGTCAACTCATGGGAGCTTTCCGTACCATCTTGCTGGCTCATAAATACGAACCGACGCTGAGGGAGCCTCGCATACCATCTTGCTGGCCCTGGCGAATCGACGCTCATCGACGAGCATCGACGCTAAATCGACGCTAGTCGACACGAATCGACGCTAAATCGGCGCTATCTCATCGGTTCCCAGAAGCTTATCGACGCTAGTGTCGGGGATGGACAGAACCCCCTTTAGTAAAAGATGGTTCAGGATAAACGACCTCGTGCCCAAACCTGGCGGGCGCCAGCCTGAAAAATGGCGGCCGTGGCGCCCTCTCGAGAACCGAGAACGGACAATTCACTAATCGACGTGTCAGGGTGGGGGTTCTGTCCACCTCCGAAGATCTGGATCTCTGAGATCTGGCAACTCTGGAAGAGGCATCGGGCGCCGCGGCCTTCTCAGAGCGCTCCGGAACGCTGTGGGAGCGGTCCGGAACGCTCCGGAACGGATCTACGGCCAGACCTAGGACAGAGGAGCAGCCTTCAAGAAAATAAGAGCCTCCGTCGGCCTAGCTGAAGGACATTCGAGGGTACCCTCCCCCAAGATGCACGAGAACATCCAACAGGTATGAAGAACAGCAGGGCGCCCTCCCCGAGCCGACCTCGGTCTTATACCTCGGTCCGACCGTACACGTCGTTCATCTCTAATCGTGCTCATTTCTAATTGTGCTCGTTTCTAATTGTTTCTGGCCCCCTAGTGGCCAGCAAGAGGCCCAGGATAGAACAATGAGAAATGAAAGGATCCTGGCCCCCCAAAAAATCAAAGAGCTTTCGAAGAATTCGAAATGAACAATGTGTATCCTTGTCCCAGCCCCGCCCGACCACCTCCACTGTGATCATTCTCCCCCGTTTGGGGCGGCCTGCCAGGTGTTGGAGCCGCCGGGGGGGGCCGGGCGGGGCGGGGAGAGCTCGAGTGTCCAAAGGCGAGGCAAGACATCAAGGCCAGGTCGCTCCGAGAACCGGCTGGCCCGTCCAGAGCTTTCTGGATTACTGCTGGGTCCCAGGGCCAGGGGGGCCCAACTCCAGCCGAATGCTGGCTGCTTCTGAAACCGTTTTGGTTGTATGTGTGGTTCCTGGAGTGCGGGTTTGGTAGTACACACCTGGGTGGCCAGTCAATCAGTGCCCTCCGGACAGGACAGGAGGACGCCAGCTCTACGTCGACACCGATCATGGGAAAACAAGGAAGTACTAGTACTATGTGTCCTCTTTGGAGGCGTGCGTTCGACCCGAACATATAGTACAACCATCTTGTAACATATCGTTTCCCGAGCGGTACAGTCTGTAAGCACCCGTCGCCGAGCACATACTAAGATTTCGCAGCGCGCGCGTCGCCCCTGGAATGCAGAGGCACACATGTAATGAGTATGTCTGAGTGATGCTGACGATCATGGCCAATCCTGGGCCAAGAATTGGCCTGGCCAGAACTGGTGCTGGCGTGTAGCGCTCAATGGTGGCGGCAAGGCTGGGGGTTGCGCCCAGACAGCCCGCAGAAGTACTCCAGGCTGGTCCCAACAAGGCTGCCAGGATAGTAGGGCTGTCTCAACTCCCCGACCCTGGGACGCGGAGCGCCGCGGTGGCGCCGCCGCAAGCCAAGCGGCGTGGGGGTGTTGAAGCGCTGCTGAGGCCAGCTGGGACTTCGCAAATCCAGGGGCTGGACACGGAGAACGTCAACTGCACACTGTCACAGGCACCGATCCCAGCTACCCAACCTGGGCCAAGGATTGGCATGGCCAGGGTGGGTGACGGCGCGCAGGTTGTACCATGTTGCACCGTTGCACCACCCCTCAGACGTACTGCTGTTTGTGAAACAAACGCCCGCCAATGGAAATGTCGAGAAAGCCCCCCTCACTCCATATTTCACAGTTGGCGGGCAACCGTGCCGGAGGGGAATTCGAAATGTTGAAAAATCAACGCCAACTCTTGCGAAGGGCCAGTCGATTCCCGTCAACCTTGTAACACGGGGGCGAGCGGGACGCGCTTCGACGTCTTGTTATTAAGATTCGGCATTGGCGTTGATTTCGCAAACAGCGGTACACACACAGCGATTCCCCCGACGACTCGGTTTTGTCGAGTCGCTGGCCTGTGGAGTTCTCAGCCGACTTGCGACGACCCCATGGGGCCCACAGGCGTCCCCACCCCCTGGGCGCCAAGAGAACTCTGAAGACCTCCCAGCACGATCTCCCCCTGCCCCTTGCGAAGGTCTCTCGTCGGGCGTTGCTCATCGGGGAGGCAATAAGAAGAGGAGGGGGGAAAGGATGTGTTGTGCGTCGCTGAGTGGGGGGGACGATACATTAGGGAGAACGAAAGGTGTACGTTTCAGGCCCTGCAGGCCCCCTTGGGCCCAGAGGGCCTCTTTTCTGCAGCCCTCGCTTCCCCCCCATTGACCTCCCCCCCAATTACGCGAGGCCCAGGTGTGCACCTTCCGTGCACCTCCGGGCCACCCGGTCGAGGCCCCCGTCTGGGCCACTCTAGGGCAGCTTCTTCCTGAAACCCTCCATCCCCCCCACCCACACACACAAATTATCGTCCCCCCTCATGGTGGGACTGGGGGGGCAAGACCGATACCGCTGCAGTCATCGTGCCACGAGAACGACGCCGAATAAGGAACGACGGGGCCTCTCTGGCCACGGCGGGCCTCGGTCACGAACAGGCCCACTGCGTAAATCTATCACTGCACCGAGCTTGCAGACGTACTGCAGCGGATGTTTGCGTAAACCCCGAAACGGCGTGTGAAAAACGAAGCGAATTTCGCGTGGGTTTGTTTCAGTCTTCATTCCTGGCCCCAAAAAACTGCGCACGAAATTCACTGCGAAGTCTGGAGCGAAATCCTCCTGGACACTCCAGGCTCATCCTCTTGTTTTCCGAACGAAATCCGCTCTGCGATGTTGGCGCCATGAAAAATCTGCGGAACTGCCCAAACGCCGGAGCCCCCCCCCCGAGCCCAAACCGGTGCTTCCTTCCTCCAGCGTCTCGACTGTGTTCCGCGGACCTCTCCTGGGGTGCGTTCTAGCCAGGATCTCTGAAGGGGAGCCCTGGGTCACACAAATAAATTCACGCAGACAAAATGATTCCCCATATTTTCCTACATTTTCTGGATGTTTGTCATCCCCCCCATTTCCCACACTTTCCCATAAGTATTTTCCTGGGGGTCGGCGATTCATTGTGTCTGTGCGTCTGTTCCCCTCCTGATGTATGAGACGCCCGACCGTCGGGGGTCCTCCGCCGCGATGGGCACCGGCGCTGTGGCTGCGGCCTCGGGCCCGGGCGCGTCCGGAAGCGCCAGCCAGGGCGGATCCGGCGGAGGCGGGCTGAACGCGGGCTGCGCGACCGCGGCGCCCATGCGCGCGGCGAGGTGGCGCGCGCGCGGCCGCGCCGAGGGCTCCCCGCGCGCGCGCAGGGCCGCGGCCGTCGCCGCCGAAGGGCCCGAGGGGCCTGCGAAGGGCCGCTGCGTTGGCCCCGCCTGCCTCGCCACCGACCGCCGGAGGGCATGCGCAACCTCCTCTGCTTCCTCCTCCTCCTCCTCCTCCTCCTCCTCTTCCCTCTCCGCCTCCTCCTCCTCCTCCTCCTCCTCCTCCTCCTCCTCTTCTTCTTCTTCTTCTTCGTCTTCGTCTTCGTCTTCGTCTTTTTCTTCTTCTTTTTCCTCCTCCTCCTCCTCCGCCTCCGCCTCCGCCTCCGCCTCCGCCTCCGCCTCCTCCTCCGCCTCCTCCTCCTCGTCCTCGTCCTCTCCCTCTTCCTCCCGCCCGCGAGGGGGGGACTGGCCCGAACGCGCCGCCGCCATTGGCGGCGCGCGTCATCCGGGACAAAATGATCATCCGGGAGAGGAAAACCATCCACCAGCTGATGTACTACAAGCCGGACGTCCACAACGTAGGCTACGATATTACCCACCTCGGTAGAGACTACCAACAAAGATGCCGAGACTATACACGCATAGACGAACACAAGCAGATGCAGCTCTCAAGAGAACGGGCGACTTCATCCGATACGGGCTACAACCACACCTCAACGACATCATGACCATCGTTACGACTGCCTTCATGATGGCGTCCAATACGGGACAGGACGAGTTGCGTAACATGCAGCCCGAGGAATAACTGCGGAATACGCAACCCGAGAAAGGGTTGCGTAACAGACAGCCCAAGAACGACACCAAGTACGCCACCAAGGCCATCACCAAAAACGACACGACCGACCAGACCGAAAGGGTTACAAAGTACGTCGTCGTGGAGGTACTGGTGGACAATGGCCGCGCCGCCTACGACGATACGACTACGACTGCGCCGCCTACGACGAAGCCCTTCGATAACAACCTATCTCCTACGACCCCCAGTACTACGACGGACCGCAGGGCTACGACAATCGCCAGGACTACAGGGACACCCAGAACGTGGAACACTACGACTTGGCAGACGACTCCGAGTCGGAACTCGGGAATTACGAAGAAAGCGTGCCCCCTGAGATGCTACAGCCACCAGCAGAGCTACCAGGGCCACCAGACGACCTTCTGGGACCACAAGCTGAAATACTATGACCACGCTCACACCTACGAGGGCCATCAGACGAGCTTCAAATCCCACATGCCGAGATGCGAGACCCACCAGCAGAGCCACGGGAGCCGGAGCTGCGAGGACCGCGAGCTGAGCTACGAGAGGCAGGGCTAAGGGGCCCACCTGGAAAGCTACTTGGGCCGCAATCTGAGCTACGAGGGCAACGACCATAGCGACCGCCGCCACCAGCAGAACGACCACGGCCACCAAACGACTTTGGGGAACCACAAACTGCACCACGAGGACCACGCGCACAGCGACGAGAGTCATCAGAACCGCTTCAGGACCCACCTGCCGAACTACGAGAGCCACCAGCAGAACCACGAGAGCAACAAGCAGCGCTAAGAGGACCACAAGCTCAACTACGAACAGCACTACGGGGGCCACCAAAATTACTACAGGACCCACCTGCGGTGCCAAGTGAGCCGCCCGCCGAGCCACGGGAGCCACAAGCTGCGCGACGAGGGGCGCAAGCTGAACCAAGAAAACCACGAACAGGACGACCAAAACTACCAACTGGACCGCGAAGACCGCCTGCCGCGCTACGGCGCACGGACAAAATGTGCCCACGCCCGTGGCGCCAAGGCGACGCGACTTGATCATGACCACAACAACTACAACGACGACAGCGACAACAACAACAAAACACAAAACCAACAAACGCAACAGCAACGACATCAAGAACAACCGCAGTCATTTTACCATCATGCGCCATGCTTCCACATGTCACATGCATCCTTCTGGATACCGCACCCCATCATGGGGGATGTTTCTGGCGCGCAGGGCCCGACATTCCCTCGCCCAGATCTCCTTTCCAAGAATGCATTGCCACCACCTCTTCCGAGGAATTTCGACATCCACATCTCGGAAGGCGCATCGCCATCGTAATCGCCTTGCGCACGCCCCGCATCTCGGAGGAGGAGGAAGAGGACGAGGATGGGGAGGGAAGATGACGGAGAGGAAGAGGAAGAGGAGGAGGAGGATGCAGGAGGGGGAGGAAGGAGGAATACTTGTAGTAGCAGTACCTCCCAGGACGAGGTGGTTCTTACTCCTGGTTCGAACTGTTACGCCGCCATCCTGCGGCATCGGCGCGTGGCCCTGAACGCTCACGCCCCCAAGCGCTGCCGCTCCCATGCTCGCGTCCTCCACATGCCCCTCCACACCCTCTCAAGAAATCCCTGAAATCAATCCTTCGACCCTCGATCCTTGGAGCCCCTGGAAGTCATCCATCCTTCTTCTCCTCCTCCTCCTCCTCCTCCTCCTTCCTCCACATTATCTATGCTCTCCAAAAATGATGGCGATTTATTAATTAAGGTTCAACAGGGACTCTTGGAAACCCCCCAGAAGCGATGCTGGCCCCAGTATTGATTGAAAGGTGAGGAAGTATCAAGCGGGAACGACGAGGGAGGACGGAAAGGGGAAGGGATGAGGGAGGAGGGAGGCAGGAGGAGGGAGAAGACAATGGGGACGAAAAGGGAAAGGAGGAGGGTGGAGGGAGGAGGAGGGAGGAGGAGGGAGGAGGAGGGAGGAAAAAGGGACGGGAGAGGGAGGAAGGATGAGGGAGAAGAGGAGGAGGAGGGAGGAGGAGGGAGGAAGAGGGAGGGGGAAGGAGGGAGGAGGAGGAGGAGAGGAGGAGAGGAGGAAAGACGGAGGAGGAGGAGCAGACGGAGGAGGAGGAGGAGGAGGAGGAAGAGGACGAGGAGAGGGAGGAAAAAACGGAGGAAGAGGAGGAGGAAAAGACGGAGGAGGAGGATGAGGAGGAGGAGGAGGAGGGCGGAGGAGGAGGAGGAGGAGGAGGAGGCGGAGGACGAGGAGGAGGAGGAGGAGGACGAGAGGAACGAGAAGGGGAGAGGGAGAAGGAGGGAGGAAAGAGGGACGGAGGAGGGAGGAGGGAGAAGATGAGGGGGTGGAGGAAGGAAAAGGGAGGAAGAGGAGGGAGGGGGGAGGAGGGAGGAGGAGGAGGAGGAGGAGGAGGAGGAGGACGACGAGGAGGAGGACGAGGAAGAGGAGGAGAAAAGGGCGCCAGTCCAGCGTAAAACGGAAGTCTCGGGCGGGAGCGCTGGTTTTGTCGGGACGGGGGCTGTCGGCGGCGAGTAAGAGCACCGCCTTGAATAAAAAGGGAGGAAGTCTCGAGTGGGAGCGTTGTTGTTGTTGCTGGGGGGCGACGCCGATGAGAGAAAGAGTAGCGCGCCTGTCCGAGGTAAAACGGGAGGAAGTCTCGAACGGGAGCGTTTTTGTTGTTGGGGGGCCAGTTTTGGCGGTCCCCCAAAACGCTTGATAGTGAGCCTCATTTTCAATGAAAATGCAGCCGGCGCCTCGGCGAGAGCGCCAGGGCGCCTTTAAGGGGTCCATTAAAATAAGAATAACTATTACTATGGTTTAGTAATTAGCATTCAACAACAACAACAGCAACAGCAACAGCAACAGCAACAACACAACAACAACAACACCAACAACAACACCAACACCAACACCAACACCAACACCACCACCAACAACAACAACAACAGCAACAGCAACAGCAACAACAACAGCAACAACAACCACAACCACAACCACAACCACAACCACAACCACAACAACAACAACAACAACAACAACAACAACAACAACAACAACAACAACAACAACAACAACAACAGCAATTACAGCAACATCAACAACAACACCAACAACACCAACAACAACAACAACAACAACAACAACAACAACTTCGAAATGCCCTTGCTTCGCACCCCTCCCCCGAACTCAAAATTGAAAAATCCACATGTTCTCCCCGGCCTTTGGCCTACCGCCCACACCCGTCAACTTTGAATTTTGGGGCAGGGGGGTGTACATTTGGGTCCGACGTGCTTTGATAACTCAAGGTCTGGGCGAGACACGTGAGGACACTTTTTGTCCACCCACCGTACGGGGGCCAGCAGCTGAGTTACGAGGACCACCAGCTGAGCTACCGGAGGCACCAGCTGTGCTACGAGGACCACAAACAGAGCTTCCTGGACCACAGCCAGAGCTACGTGGACTACAGGAAAACCTACCTGACTCTCCTGCAAAGCGACTAGGGCGACGAGCTGACCAGCAAGGACCAGAAGCAGAACTCCGAGACCCACCAGCTGAGCTACGAAGCTCAGACCTATGCACTCAGGGGCGGGGAATGCGATCACGGATTCGGATGACTAATCCGAATCTGGATCCGTGCGCTGATCAGAGGGATGAGCACAGACATGCAAACGTATGCACTCAGGGACGGAGATTCGGATCACGGGCTCGGATTACCTCAAGCTGGGTCTGGATGGATCGGGAACCGGATCCAGCGCGCTGATCAGACAGTTGAGCTCAGACCTTGTGTCTCCGGGGCGGGGAGTGGGATCACAGATGCAGACCATCCCAATCTGGATCTGGATCCAGAACCGGACCTGTGCGTCGATCAGAGGAATGAGCGCGCGACCTCTGCACGCAGGGCGGGAATGGGAATCACTTGACCGGATGATCCCAAGCCGGATCTGGATTCCTGGATCCAGATGGGTGAAGTGATCAGAGGGATGAGCTCCGACCCATGGTTTCAGGGGCGGAGATTGGGATCACGGATTCGGATTATCCCAATGCGGATCCGTGCGATGGTCAGGAGGATATCAGCTCATGACCTCTGCACGCAGTGTGGGGATTGGGATCACCGGTTCGGATCATCCCAATCCGAGTTCGGATCCGGATCCAGACCCGGAACCGGATTCTTACGCTGATCAGAAGAATGAAATTCGCGAACTCTGCCCGCAAAACGGGTATTGGAATCACATATTCGGATTATCCCAACCCAGCCCCAGATCCGGATCCGGACCGGATCCGTGCGCTGATCAAAGGAATGAGCTCAAACCTGCGCTCTCATGGACAAACCTGCAGATAATCCTAATCCGAGTCCCGATACGGACTGGATCCGTGCGCTAATCAAAAGAATAGCACAGGCCTGCGATCTCATGAATGGCGATTGAGATCACGGATTCGGATTATCCCAATCCAGGTCCGGATCTGGATGGGATCCGTGCGCTGATCAGAGGAACAGGCTCAGATCTGCGCTCTCAGGGACGGAGATTGGGATCACGGATTTAGATTATCCCAATCTGGATCCGGGTCCTGATCCGAAACAGATCCGTGCACTAATCAGAGGAACAGGCTCAGATCTGCGCTCTCATGGATAGGAATTGGGATCACGGATTCGGATTATCCCAATCCAGACCCGGATCAGGATCCGGATCCCGAACCAGATCCATGCGCGGATCAGAGAAATGAGCTGAGACCTGCGCTCTCATGGACGGGGATTGGGATCGCGGATTCGGATCCAGGTCCAGATCCGTGCGTTGATCAGAAGAATAGGCTCAGACCTGCGCTCTCATGGACGGGATTTGAGATCACGGATTCGGATTATCCCAATCCAGATCCAAACCAGGATCCGGATCTGGAGCCAGATCGGTGCGGTGAGCAGAGGAATGAGCTCAGACCTGCGCTCTCATGGACGGGGATTGGGATCGCGGATTCCGATTATCCAAATCCAGATCCGCACCCGGATCTGGATCTGGAGCCGGATCGGTGCGGTGAGCAGAGGAATGATCTCTGACCTGCGCTCTCATGGACAGGGATTGGGATCGCGGATTCGGGTTATCCAAATCCAAATCCGGATCCGGATCTGGGTCAGGAACGTCCGGGGTCGTGACGATGCAACAAGCACCGCACTACGTGCAGCACGAATCCCTCTTTGCAGCAAGGGAGCGGGAATACATCAAGTACGCACGTATTCGGCACTACGGAGCGGAACACCATCAACTCATTTGATAAATTCTGAAACCTGGCCACTCCTCCGACGCGGCTCTCATGGACGGGACAAGCAATCAGCACGAAAAACCAGGAGGTCATCCTCTCGTGCCGTTTCCGAGTGCACTGGTCGGATTGAGGGGGGCGGACACTCGCCATCGTTCGGACGTCCATTCCCCGTGTGTTTTTCGGTTTCGTGCGTGTTTTTCTTCGCAAGATAATCCAAGCTGCTCTTCGGTGGTCTTCGCAGAGAAGAAAATGCACACGTCCGAGCGATGCCAAGAACAGTATCAGACTGTCCTTGAGCGCCTGGCTGCACTGGGGCTCCGCGGTGCGGATTTTCGGTGTGCTCCCATTGTTATGTTTACAGCTGTCGTCGTCGTCGTCGTCGTCGTCGCCCCTCGACCCGCAGCACGGTGGCTTCGACGAGTGCAACAACAACCAATTGGCTGCTCTTCTCGGCCCTGTTTGGGGTGCGCCTGTCCCTCGCGTCGGTGCATGGAGGGCGGCTGCCGTCAGCGTTGAGCGCATTCCTCCTCCTCCTCTTCCTCCTCCTCCTCCGCCCTCCTCCTCCTCCTCCTCCTCCTCCTCCCTCCTCCTCCTCCTCCTCCTCCTCCTCCTCCTGCTCCTCCTCCTCCTTCCTCCTGCTCCTCCTCGTCCTTCCTCCTCCTCCTTCCTCCTCCTCCTCCTCCTCCTCCCCCTACTCCTACCTCCTACCTCCTACCTCCTACCTCCTACCTCCTACCTCCTACTGCCTACCTCCTACCTCCTGCCCCATGCTGGTCAGCACGCCGCGGTTCGCGTCAGCCTGCCTGACGATGAGCAGGGCCAACATTCGAGAACTCAGAACTGGGAACTCGGGCCCTGCGCTTGTTTCTGACGACTCCGGCTGCCCCCACTCGGAGCGTCCGCCCGCCAGAGCGTGCTATGCCTGGCGCTTCTGCCCCGGCCTCCCCTGGGGCCGTGGCCTCTGCCGTGGGCCCCTTCTGCGGAGCCGTCGGGGCTCACGCTCACGGCTCCTGGAGCGGGACGCAGCTCCGCTGCCTGCGATTTTGCGGTGCAAGAATCACGCTGGTGAGAACAAAACCTCCTCCATAATTCCTCCTTCCCCTCCCCTCCCCCTCCCCCTCCCCCCCTCCTCTCCTCCTCCTCCTCTCTGTCCTCCTCCTCCATCCTCCTCTTCTTCTATTGTTATTAGTATGATTATTTGTCTTATGTTTCTTAGTTCTCTTCTTCTTCTCCTTCTCCTCCTCCTCCTCCCTCCTCCTTCTCTCCTCCTCCTCCTCCTCCCCTCCTCCGTCTCCTCCGTCTCCTCCCTCCGTCTCCTCCGTCTCCTCCTCCTCCTCGTCCTCCTGCTCCTCTTCCTCCTCCTCCTCCTCCTCATCCTCCTCCTCTCCTTCCCTCCACCCTCCTCCCTCCACTCTTCTGCCCTCCCACCTGACTCTCGACTCTTCCCTCCGCGGAGTGGGCCGACCGCAAACTCGAACAAGGCTCCCGACAAAACGTGTCACAATGTGTGTGTGTGTGTGTGTGTGCGTGCGTGCGTGCGTGCGTGTGTGTGTGTGTGTGTGTGTGTGTGTGTGTGAATGTGTGTGTGTGAATGTGTGTATGTGTGTGTATGTGTGTGTTCGGCCGATTCGACGCTCTGCCTGCATCAGGAACTGCGCGGGAATCCCGCGCACCCATGCTCGAGTTCACTCTCTTTCAGCCCTTCGCTCTCAAGATTCCGTCGCGGTACTCGCCATAACTCACACATTTTAGTTGTATCTACCGCTTCTGCCCCTCTCACGACTTCCGTTCTCTCCTCTGTTCCCCCCATCCCGTCTTCTAGGCCTCCCCCCTCAATGTTCCCTGAGATCGCGTGGCAGAACACCATTGGCCGAAGCGGTCAATTGATGAGAAGCGTGGATGCGCAAGGGCGGAGGCAACGCCAGTACATCGTGGCGTCTCCTCCAGGAGCTTCTTCTTCCTCATCTCCATCTCCACGCTGATGATGCTGAAGTGACGCTCCTCCCCCTCTCCCTCGCCTGTTTGGAAGAAAGGGAGAAGGAGGACAAGGAGCCAGGCTTGTGGATGCCACGACAATGGACTCCCTAACAGTCCTATTATTGAAATTAAAATGTATTTAAAATGCCAGAAAAATGTTCTAAACATGTTTTTTGAATACTTTCATCAGTTTAAAACATCTGTATTTTTTTTGGGATTTTTTTTGGAAGCGTGCTTCCTCTCCATTGATCGTCCTCCACAAAGCAAGGCCAGCAGAAGGGTGCGCCACGATGCCAAGAGGATCCCCCAGCGCTTGAAGGGGACCATATTATGGACGCCCGTCGGGCCACGAAGCGCCGAGTGGAGTGTCGCACATCATCAGGCCCTCTAAGGCCACTAGCGCTCAGCTGGCTGCGGGGGAGCCGGTCTCCTTCATCCTCTTCTCGCCCTCGGCCCCCTGCGTGCAGAGAAAATCGAGCAATCCTTTGTGCCCCTCGAGCTCCTCGGCGATCTAGATCACCATGTTGTGATTCGTCGGCATCGTGTATGTGTCTATCGAGACGGAGGAGGCGAGCCTGTTCTTGTGTGCCGTCTGCAGCACGAGGTTGAATGTCGCCTGGAGCAGCGCCAGTAGGTTCTTGTCCTTGCTGCGCCATGTCTTGACCTGATGCTCGCCTCGGCGGGCTCTCCTCCCGCCTCGGCGCTTCGGCTTCCTGCGTCGGTCGCCGTCCTCCTCGCCCTCGTCGTCGTCGACCGCTGCCGCTGCTCCTCGAGGCCGTGGAGGGCCCGTAAGCCTGGGCTTGGCCGCCGGTGGTGATCCCTCGGCTCTCCCCGAGCTTGGCCCAGATCCTCGCGAGGCCTGGGAGGAGCGCAGGGGGTGGCGCCACGCAGCCCTCTCGGGGGGGTAGGGCCTTCGCCTTCGCCTCATTCACCACGTCCTCTGGCGTCTTCGTGTTGGGGCGCAGCAGGTAGTGGAGGTAGTGTCGGGGTCGCCGCTGCCAGTCGCGTCCACGCTGGGGCTGGGACCGTTGTGCCTGCAGTCGATGTTGCTCTAGAAGCACCAGCACTGAGTGGTTTCGCTCGAGCAAGTGCCTTCACGCGAGCAGGTAGCAGGAGTCGGTCGGCAGCGCGTCTCAGCTCGCGTCTGGCCGCCAATGTGTCCTCCACAGCTCGTGGGAGACGCGGTGGGGGCGGCACCGTGGAGGGCCAACTCGAATGTTGGGCGGTGGTGCCAACAGCCTCCCTGCGAGAAACGGCCTTGAGCAACGAACCCGATGGCGACGGAGGACTGTGGGTAGCTACGTGTTGCCGTAGCTTGTTCAGGATCATAATATTCAGGGATACATGTAGAATCCACGTGGTATTCAGCCATAGGGCATGTCCTACATGTTGACGGTGCCCATAGAGTTCCGCGATACACCGACCTTGTAGCCATGATCGTCGTAACTGTCGTACAACGTGATGTACGCAAGGTAACATAGTATTGCATACAATGCACTTGTTGTCATACTGTAGTTGTTAATATTTGGGGCTGTCCATGTCCTTCAGCTTTGCTTGTAGTTTGATGGTTTACCGAATGACGTATTGTACCGAACCGAAGACCGCACCCAGGGTGCCCACATCCGAAAGGAAGAAGGAGCTCATCGTCACTGTCGGTCTCAGCCTTCTGATTCTGGGACGGGACGGCCTCAGAGATCGCGTGTCCCTCGGGGGGGGGGGCACTGGCATGTCCAGAAGCCTGCGCGTAGCGCTCGTATCATATTGAATAACAGCGTCACGAATGTCACCGTCGATCCAAAGTCTTTCAATCGTCCTCGGTTGCCACAGCTCTCGGAGTGATTCGTCAATCGAATGCGAAAGGAGGCACTCGAGGTCAGCCGAGAGCTGGCGCGCCCATGGATGAGCACGCTCGTCGATCTCGCCATGCTCATCGAGGGTGGAGACAGACACAGGTTGGTTGCTTGTGGCCGCCTGCTTCTCAAAATCACATCTTCCAAAAAAGACCGCGAGGAACTGGCCATGGTGGCTGACGTTACTGATAATGCTCTGCCACCATCTGCGACGCCGCACTAAAAGTTCAATAGCAGTAGGGGGCACTTGCCACTCTCGAAAGATCTGGAGCGTTGTCATAGATCGATGATGGCCATTCGGGTCCTGATGATGCGCAGCTCCCTTTAGCATGGCTCGTAGTTTTTTGGCTAGCGTACAGTCTAGCCGGTGTACCTCACGGGGGTCGCAATATGTAGCTCTCGAGGCCAGACCAGACGCGGCCCGCGACGATGATGATGATGATGATGATGATGATGATGATGATGATGATGATGATGATGATGATGATGATCGACCGTACCTGAGGCGAGCCTATGATGATGATGATGATGATGATGATGATGATGATGATGATGATGATGATGATCATGATGATGATGATCATGATGATGATGATGATGATGATGATGCTGTTTCTGATGCTGATGCTGATGGTGACGATGATGATGATGATGATGATGAGGAGGAGGAGGAGGAGGAGGAGGAGGAGGACGCCAGCGTAGGGTTGAGGATGATGAGAAGGAGGAGGAAGCGCACGAAGAGGAGGAGGACGAGGACGAGGGCGGAGGATGAGGATGAGGAGGAGGAGGAGGAGGAGGAAGAGGAGGAAACAAAACCGATGGAGAAAAAAGCCGAGGAGAGGTAACTATGGGGAGAGAGACGTACTGAGGGAGGGCGGAGGAGGGAGAATGGGAAGACGGAGGGAGAGTAGCGAGGAGGCTGAGGAGGAGATGAAGGAATGGGCGTGAGGGGGTCCTGAGAGCTACAAAAGACATACCGGAGTTTCCTTGGCCAGACGCCAGGCAGTCCTCCTCGGATTGCTCACCCAAGAGGCAGCGCACGCCCTGAGCTGCGCCGAGTCTGAAAACAAACTCTCCTCTCTTGCTGTTTGCTCGTCTGCGCAAGCTCGGAGGAACGCGACTGGGACTTTGCTCCTTGACCAGGGCCTCCAGTTACGTAAAGAGTGTTGTTCGTCTTTAGTTGTGTTTTCGCTTTCTTTCGGTTTTGTCCTCGTTCTGCCTCTGCTGCAAAACGACATCAAAAGGGAAGCGGTCCACGAAATCGCCCAAACACCGTTTAGCTTTAGGTCGGGCATGTCCTCCTACAGGCGGATACTGGAGGAAAAACTAAAATATAGTCCGAAAACATTCAAAAATAACCAGCGAAAGATGATAGAAGAGTCGTCCCCGACTATTGTTTTACCATTTTTGAATTCTCCTCTTGTGGAGGGACACGCCCAACTTCAAGCTCAGCTCGAGCCCTGCCCCTGCCTTCCCACGCCGATCGCCGAGGCTCCACCAGGCGTCGGTGCTCGCCGTCCGAGCCAAGCCGGCCGGCCGCCCGACGGGCAGGCTCCCGTCCCCAGGGACCCCAGGAGGCGTCACGGGCACTGCGGTTCCAGCGGTCCGTTGTCCGACCGAGGCGGGGATGTATACGTGACCACCGCCTGGAGGGTCAGTTTTCGGAGCCTCGGCAGGCGGTGGATCTGGACATATTCGGGCCCCTGGGGGCCGAAATATGTGAGAGAGCGTGATCCACCGCCGCTTTACTGTGGAAAATGCCCCCCCCCCCCCCCCCCTCCCCCCCCCCTCCTCCAGAACCCGGGGTCCTCCCCCCCCTCCGAAAAAATCCCCCCCCCCCCTCTGCTGGACACCCCCCCTCCCTTCCCCCGGCAAAACCCCCCCCATCCCCCCTCCCCTCCAGAAAACCGGGGGGGGGGGTCACTACCGGTTCGACCCCCCCCCCCCTCCCCCTCGAAAAGGGGGGGGTCACTACTGGTTCGGCCCCCTCCTCCTCGAAAACCAAGGAGGGGTCACTACCGGTTCGAACCCCTCCCCCCCCCCCCCTCACCGCAGCAAACGACTCCCGGTCCCTACCACCGTCCGCACCACATCCCCCACTGCTGTTCCCAGCGCCACTGTCCTCACCACCAGTCCCCACTGGTTCCACCACCGTCCCTACTGTCCCCACCAGTGCCCCCACCACTGCCGCACTGTCCCCACCACTGTTCCCACCAAGGTTCCACTCTCCCCCCTTTCTCCACGGCCCCAACCACTGCCCGACGATCCCCACTGTCCCCACTTTCCCACTGTCCCCTCCGCTGTCCCACAGCTGTCCCACTGTTCCCACCACTGACCCCAGAGTCCCCACCACTGTCCCCACTGTACCTCTGTCCCATTATCCCATCGCCGTCCTGGCCACGGCCTCCATCACTGTCCCCACTACCACTGTACCCTCCACTACCCCACTGTTTCCACCACATTCCCACTGTCCCCACACCACTGTCCCCACCACCGTCCCCACCACTGTCCCACTGTCCCCACTGTTCCCACCTTTGTCCCCGCTGTCCCCACCAGTGCCCCCACCAGCGCGTCAATGTTCCCACTCCCCCCACAAGTGTCCCACCACGGTCCGACTCTCCCCACTTTCCCCACGGTCCCCACCACTGTCACACTGTCCCCACTGTACCCACTACTGTCCCACTGTCCCCGCCGCTGTCCCACTGTGCTGTCCCAGCGTCCCCACTGTCTCCATCACTGTCCCACTGCCCCCACTGTCCCCACCACTTTCCCCACCGTGCTACTGTCCCACCACTGCCCTCACCACCGCCTTCACCACTGTCCCCACCACTACCGTCCCCACCACTGTCCCACTGTCCCACCACTGTCCCGCTGTCCCCTCACAGTCCCCACCACCACCGTCCCCACCACTGTCCGCACTCCCCCCGGTTTTCGAGGGGGGGGGGGGGGGGGTTCGAACCGGTAGTGACCCCCCCCCGGTTTTCGGGAAAGGGGGGAGTTCGAACCGGTAGTGACCCCCCCTCCCTTTTCATGATGGACTGGAGGGGTGGGGGGGGGTTCGAACCGGTAGTGACCCCCCCTGGTTTTCCGGAGGGGGGAGGGGGGTTCGAACCGGTAGTGACCCCCCCGGTTTTCCGCAAGGAGCGGTAGAACACGCTCTTTCAAATATGTCCAGATTCACCGCCCGCTGGGGCACCAGGACGTCGGTTCCCAGGCGGGGGATATGGATAACTCCCCGCCTCGCATGTTGCAGGGGCGCGCGCGAGGGGGGAGAGTGAGAAGAAGACGGCCTTCTAAGAAGGCGGCGGGGCTGCTGAGAAGCCCTCGCGCCTTCTGGTGAGTTTTCTTGCGTCTTCGGGAAGGGCCTAGAAAACTTCTCAGAAGGCCAGGGGACTTCCGAGCCTTCTGAGAAGCCCCACCCCTTCTCACTTTCCCCCCTCGCTCGCCGCCGAGTTACAAAGGGGGCATGTGCAGAAATGCTGCGCCAGCTGTACCGTTACCGCGATGTTCTCTGAAAGTTTAGCGTCTAACGCAGGGCAAGAAGAGTCCGAACCGAACTGGTAACCGTGAACCGGCGGCTCCTGCAACCGAACCGCCCGAACCGGAGCCCGAACCGGCCCGGCTGAAACCGGACCGGGCGGTTCGAACCGAACCGGCCGGTCGAAACCGGCCCGAACGGCAAGCCCGAACCGGGTGGAACCGAACCGGGCCCCGGGACTCCCCACCGGCCCAAGAAAGCCCGGTGCCGGCACC
>CAUYUJ010019518.1:0-60000 GCA_963575745.1 Prorocentrum cordatum | reverse complement strand
CGTGTCAATTCAAACCTGTGTCAGTGAGGCGCTTGCAAGATCCTGCAAAATCCTGCAGGGTCCTGTGGGATCCTGCGCACTAGCCCGGGTCAATGCAACTCTGGCTCTGCAAGATCCTGCAAGATCCGGCGCTCTGGCTGACCCCCGTGTGCATGGACCCCCGACTCAAAGCTCCCGGCCAATGGGCTCTCTGGACTGGACATGTCCTGAGCTGGCTCCGCCGCCACCGACCCGGCGAGATGGCTGCAGAGTCTCGTGAAGCACTGCGGCGCTCACGTGATGCTCGCAGTGGCCGCGGAAGGACTCCGAGGAGGCCACGGGCCACCGAACGGCATCCACAGCACTCACACACGCACAGTAAGACAGACATCAACGGGCCCACGGAAGGCCTCGAGGGGGGCCGACGAGTACCGAATGGCATCCTGACGCCCACCCCACTCGCAGAGCTGCCGCTCGCGAAGGCTGCGGCTGCGGCCCACCAATATTGCATCCTGACGCGCGCCGCGCAATCAAGGGTTCCACAAGAGACCACGGGATACGGACAACACGTTCACCCCGCTCTTGCCGTCGCTCGGACGTCCATTTCCCGTGCAAGTTTCGGTTTCGTGCGTGTTTTTTTTGCTCGATGCTCCAGGATGGTCCTCGATGGTTCTCGCCGAGAAAAAATGCACACGTCCGAGCGATGCCAAGCGCTCGAAGGAGACCTCGAGGGGGCCACGTGCCACGCGCCATCGAATCGCAATCTGACGCTTGCCCCGCACGGCCACGGGGCCACGAGCGAGCCCCGGGCCTCGGGCCACCGAACAGCACCTCCACACTCGCGCCGCACCCCGCGCCGCGTGGACGGTGGCCTCCGGGTGAAGCCATCGAGCCCGACCCGCGCCGGCGCCGCGCGCCTCGGCCTCTCTCGTCGAGGCGCGCGGCCCGACGAGGCGAGCCCGAAGCCCGTGAGCTCGGTCCCCTGCGGCGTGCGGCAGCGGAGGGCACGGGAAGCCGACGGGGGAGGCGACGGGCGACGCCGCGCGCCTCTGCCTCGACGCGCGCCGCCGAGTCCTCCATCTCGCGCGCCTCCAGGCTCTTGCGCTGCGCCTCCTCGCGGAGAGGCGAAGGCGGGCCGCGCCCCCGCGCGCCGCCCGCGCCGAGAGCCCGCGCCGCCGCAGGAACCGAGGATCCGGGATCGAGATCAAGGATCCTCGATCTCTATGCCCTCGAAGGCGCCCGAGGATCCTCGATCATTGATCCTCGATCCTCTCGATCCTCGAGCTTCGATATCGAGATCGAGGACCCTCGATCTCGATCCTCGATCTTGGATCGAGGATCCTCGCCTCGAGCTCGCGTGCCTGCAATACAACGTACACGCCTCCAGCTCTCTCGGCAGCCCTCGGACACGTCCTGAACGAGCGAGGGCCTGCGGGAGAGCAGCGCGACGGTCGACCCTGCACCCAGAGAGCAGCCCCCTCCTTCGCGCTGCCGCGGCAGACTGGCGCCGGCCCGACTGCGAGCGTGGGACCAGCACGTGCTCTCAGCGACATGGAAAACTGAAATAGAGAACGTCCGTGTGCAACGGATCGCCGGCTAGGTCGGGCTCTTGAGCGCCTGTGCTCCTGCAAGGTTACGTGCTCTAGAAACTAGGCTGGCGCGCCCACCTGTCTAACAAAAGCCTCCCAATAGGCCCCTGGGAGCGGTCTGGGAAACCCTGGTCCTCCCATGCGCGCTCGGGCCCCGGGCGCCGGGGGACCAGGCCTCCAGGCCTCGTGCACGGGGACATATATATATATATATATATATATGTATATACATACATATACATATACAGTTATATATATGTATAAATATAAAATATATGTGTGTATGTATATAAGCACACACATACATACATGCATGCATATATGCATATATACATGCATGCATGCATACATGCATACATACACACACATACATACATGCATACATACATACATACATACGTCCATCCATCCATACATACATAGACACATACATACAAACATGCATACATACAAACATACATACATACATACATACATACATGCATACATACACATACATACGTACAATCATACATATACGTACATACATACATATACGCGCATACATACATCTATGCTTGGCGGACTCCTGGGCGCCAGCCTTGCAGATTCACAGCACTTTTGCTACAGACAGACCATGCTGATAATCTGTGCGATTGCGGCCCAGAGCCGCTCGCATCTAGATGCCATAGCCTCGCACGGGTATTCACCGCGAGGCAATCACAACTCCAGTGCAAGTGTAGAAAGGCTCTAACAGTAGGGTGGGACGAAGGGAACCGAGGGAGGGAAGCTTGAGCATTGATGCAACAACGGTCGCAACGGCGCCCTCTCATCCTGACTCGCAGAGAACACCAGGCACGCCAGAGCAATCTATGCTTGGCGGATTCCTGGGCGCCAGCCTTGCAGATTCACAGCACTTTTGCTACAGACAGACCATGCTGATAATCTGTGTGATTGCGGCCCAGAGCCGCTCGCATCTAGATGCCATAGCCTCGCACGGGTATTCACCGCGAGGCAATCACAACTCCGAACTAGAGCGCAAACGCTGACACTTTGCGAAACTCTCACACTGGCCGTCAGGCCACATATCTAGTTAAAGCACAGAAAGCTTTATTTCGCAACGCTTGCTTGTAGGCTCTACTAAGCTCTACACAGAGCCCTCTGGGATATGGTTCGGCGATGTGGGTAAGAAATCGCCCGGAACTGTCTTTTCCTTCAAGCACCCTGTGTGGGCACTTTGTAAAACTGCAAACGCCGCGGCCTCGACATCGGGCCCCTTTGAGCCCGGCAAGGTCGAGATGACAAAATCGAAGGCGAGTTCGTTTACGCCACGGGGTTCCGAAAGCGCAAAAATCGACATCAAGATCGAGAACGTTACTGGAACGGGCAAGCGCTTGGGCCCCTGGGAGACTCCAAAGCCAGGAGGTTGAAGGATTCTCGATAACTACAGGGACTCTAAGGGATCTGCACAGGGAAAAGGGGCTAAAGCTGAAGCGGGCTAGACGATTACCACGGGCAACCTTCAGACTGTCGGCGGGATTCAGGTGCGGGAGTCCGAGGGGGTGCTGAGCGTCTCGAAGCGGCGGGGGTCCATTCGGCCGATTACGAGCCCGCGACATTGATTGGCACGGAGTAGCTATCCACACCCCTAGGAGCATCCTGCTGCGTACCCAACCCCTGATCAGCTTCTGAATTTTACCAAACAAAACATCGGCAGCGGCGTCATGAACAATGTCGAGCTCGAAGCAGGCGGCCCCCCTCAGGACTAACCGAAGCGACCGAAAAAGGTTGCCGCTCCCACTGAAGACTTCTAACATGACTTGCTGCCCAGATTCGTTCACAAAACGAGCTAGGTCGCGCAGAGGACGGCGCCAATCGTATCGAGGCTTCGCTTCGCGGTGCCTTGAATGTGGTGTGGGAGCATGTTCAACTGTTCTTGAATCCGTCCTCCTTTGGCGTACCGCCTCACGGCCTGATCTGTGGCCCAACGACCTCTCTTTTTCACCTCGTCCTGGGTGTGGGCCCGGACCAGCAGCTCGTGGCTCGCTCCTCCGTGCCTGAGCTGGTGAAGGGTCAGTGGCAGCAACGGCTGAAGACCACTGTCCCTGGCTGCGGCGGCGAACTTGGCGTTCCACTCGCTGTGCGTTACGGGGAAGAGAGGGCTGTTCTTGGGGCGCTCGCGCAGCAGCTTTTGGAAAAGACCGGGCAGCCAAGGAAAGGCGGGGCTGTCTACCAGCAGCGAGTCGTCGTACACCCCCGTCTTGCTGGACACCCCGGCTTCCCTTGGATGAAGCGTCGCGCTCCAGGTCCCGCGCGGGCCTCCATGAAGCACCGACGGGGGCACCAGGCTGTTGGTAGTCAGGGAGAGCGCTTCCGAAGGCCTCAGGTACAGGGCGAAGGCCACGGCCGTGAGCTCCGCAAGCACTCGATGTCCGGCCTGGATGAGCTGGCGGATGACAAGGCAGCAGGCAGCCCACGGCAGCGGGAGCCTCGACCGAGGTGGAGCCAGCTTGCGCCATCCTCGCGCAGCTCGGGTCGCACGCGGCAGACTGCTGCACTTCAAGCCCAGGTGGCGGCCCTCGAAGGCCAGCGACGCAAACAGCTTCCACGCGTCCGTGCTCTCGCCCCCCTCCAAGAACTGCTCGTGGAAGTAGATCACCAGGGTCTCGTCCAGTTGC
The DNA here is from genome assembly GCA_963575745.1 of Prorocentrum cordatum. NCBI lineage: Eukaryota > Dinophyceae > Prorocentrales > Prorocentraceae > Prorocentrum > Prorocentrum cordatum. The sequence continues at coordinate 55,775 of CAUYUJ010019518.1, read as the reverse complement.
TCCTCGGTCACCGTCACCAAGCGCGAGTGCTCCGCCCAGAGGTAAAAGTCGTGAGCTCTCCTCTGGTAGTCCCGGCGGGTGGCGGCAGACACCGACTCCTGCTCCAGAAACGAGTGACCCGCTCCGGGCATCGGGACGATGTCCCGCCTGTAGCCCTGGCGGCGCTGCAAGCGCCTGGCGGCTCGGCGGTCGCTTTCCACGCGAGCTCGCACACCGAGGCTCGTCGCCGAGGCTGAGGCCGGGCGGCGGCGAGTCGAGGCCGCGGCCAAGCTGGTCCCTGGTCCGCCCCGACCTCTCGGCAAGCCGCCCCCCACCTGAACAAGGGCTGCTGCGCCTGGCATCTCCAGCGGCTGCGCGATCCGCCTCAGCCGTAAGGCCAGGTCGATTACGCGAGGCTGCGTCAGCACTGTTGTGCTCGGAAGGTACCCAGCGCCAGACAACGCCACAGCCACTGCACAGAGCCAACGCTGCCACCTGACGGCGCACTCGCTGAAGTGGCGCCGATGAGGACCGACCCTTGAGCAAAACCAGCAACGGGGCCATAGAGTCATTTAGGATGACATGAGTGTGTCTGAAATTCCGAGAGCTCCGAAGAAGATGCTTTAGACAGCTGACCAGAGCCCTGCCTTCCAAGATGACCTGGGGCTCCTCGCGCTCCCAAGGCTTCGAAAGGACACGCTTCCAGACACCACCCCAGACCTCCTTCGAGACGCTCCTGAACTTGGCCTCCGGAGGCTTCGGGAAGACCTTGATGGGCTCCTCGAACAACAGGCCGTGCGAGGCCTTCAGGACATGGTGGGGCTCGCCGAACCCCGCACTCGTCTTGGTCTCCTCGGTCTCATCCTCCCACATGCCGATGTCGAAGGCTCGGGGAGGCATCGACTTCTCGTTGTCTCGCCCAAACCTCCATCGCTCGTTGAAGGACGACAACTCGACGACCTGATCGTGTGTGAAATCCTTCTCAGTGATTCCAACCCCCCACCATGAGGCATCAACACAAGAAACCACCTTTGAGAGAGGCCTGCCTGCGTTTCTAAAGCATAGGACCAACAAGGACTTACACCACCGTAGCTCACGTCGAACGGATCCCCAGAGGCGTAAAGACCTATGACCTGCTACGCGGATGAACGAGTACACGGCACTCAGAGCGCTCAGAAGCTCCCGCCTGATGAGGCCCCGAGAGGTATAGTGCGATATGACCCTCCGGAGCGTGTCCCCAGTACAGCGGTCCTGCCTCAAGATCTCCTGGATGCCAAGACGTAACCTCCAGCGTAGACGAGGATTCAACCCGATGACCGCATCATTCGAGCCAAACTCCCAGCCCAAAGTCTGACCACCTACCCCCTCCTCGACCTCGTGCGTAGGCAACCCGACTCGATTCAGTTCGCGGCCCACGGCCCTGGCGATGTCGCCTGCACGCTCCACAGACCGTGACAATGAGACGAAGTTGTCAACGTACTCAGTGTGTATGAAATCGTTGCTCAAACTCGGGGCTGGCCTGCGATCAACAAGGAGGTTATGTGTACTGATGTCTGGGACAAGGGAGCTGATGTGCTCATTCAAGGTCTGACAGATCCAAAGACTCACGCTCCAACCCATGGGCGGGCAACGAAAGCATGGGACCACCTTTTGCGAGGGAAGCACAGGAATACCCTCGCCAACATGAGAGAGATTGAAGTCGCCTGCTCTGACGGGCGGGAGGCCGAAGTATTTTTGCAGCCATGGAGGCAACAGGATGTTGTAGAAGGCATCGGCGATGTCCACGCCGGCCACGGCGATGGGGTCATCCCCGTCTACGGCGATCTGGCTGAAAGCTCCGCCGGAGGCCAACTCAACCTTGTCGGCCTCGGCGAAGCGCAATGACGAGTAGCGGCCATCTAGGATCATCCGTAGATCGCCATTTTTCTTGTGAACGAAAAAGAGCCCGACCGAGCACTCGCAGTCCAGCTGGAAACTCACCAAGTTAGAGTCCACCAGCCGCTGAAGCACCCGCTGATACAACTTAGGGTTACGAAGGTTGGGATCAACGTATAGCCGACGCGGTCCCTCAGTATGGATACGGTCCAACCCCTGTTCTCGGGGTAACAACAAATCTTGTAAACGGTCAGCGATCTTCCGGCCCACATCCCCAGCCAAGTGCTCTAACGTCTGCGGAGAGGTCGTAGCGGCAGGCAGGGAAATGCGGTCGACGTTGTCGAAGCCAACCGGGGCGATGGCCACGGCCTCCCCGTGGTGCGCCTGGGACACCCGAAGCTCCGCAAGGGCTCCTGGGCCGTCGAGATCCAGCGGAGGCTCTCCGAAGCGTCGAACCGCATCTTCCAGCTCCCGGTGTACCTCGACATGGGCAGCAAGCAGCGGATCTCCAGCGGCACGACGCGGAAGGTCGTCATGTCCACTACCACCTAGGTACATGTCGTTGAGAGTCACGACTATCTCATTCACCATGTCAAGCCTATGATGGCGGCGGTGTACCCGCCGAGCTGCTGTCCGAGAAAGGGCATTCGTGCTCTGATGCTCGATGGAGGAAGAAACAGGATCAGGGCGAAGAGAAATCGGGAAGACATCGCGCTGGCGGCCATCCCGGCGAGAAGAATAGCGGCCCCCACGTACATCACTGACTCCAGGCGGGGAAACTGGAGCCGCCCTCTGATGCATCTCGGGCGGGGCGAGGGGCATCCCGTCCGAGGTCACTCTCATTGCCCCGAGAGGGCGCGGCGCTCCTCACGCGCTTTACGCAGCGACTTGAGGATGCCCGCGTCCCTCTCGACCATGGCGGACACGTGGTGAAGGAGGTCAGGACACACCATCATCCTCCCGTCCTCCTTCGATGTCCCCGTGAAGGCGGAGGCCTCGTCTAGGAACGCGAACTTGGCGAAGCCACGGCCGCGGCCGCGTCCCTTCTTGTTCTTGTCCTCCGAGGCCAGTGGGGCCGCATGTAGTGAGCCCTCCGCCTCCATTGCGTGCGCGTATTCGTACAGCTGTGCCTGTCGCATAGCCACCTCGACGCCAACGAGGTCGGGGAGATTCACCTGATCCCAGCAGGCCAAGAATTCGATCATCCTCATGATGCTCTCGTAGTGGGCCACCCCGTAGTCATCGTTCGTCAAGTGGTACTGACTCTTGAACTGCGTGAAATGCTCCAGCGGGCCCCCGCGGCGTCTGTCGATGAAGACGAAGCACCGCGCTGCCGAGCGGGGGCCCTCCAGGGGCCAGCCTGGGAGTGGAGTCTGCTCGAACTTGGCGACAGCGTCTCGAAACTGAATCCGAGGACGATGGCCATCTGACTGCACCGAGATCCCCAGGAGCCGGGCGTCCAGTCTAGCCTCAGCGCCAGCATAGAGCGACAGGTTGAGCGACACCCGCCGGATGCCAATCCAGCCTTTGTCGGTCCTCATGATCCCGACGTCGCCTCCGAGACGCTCCGCCCCATTCAAGGCCACAACCGTCCCGCGGTCTCCCGCGGCCGTCGTCTCCGTCATCACCCACTCCGGAGCAGCAGGAGCAGCGAAAGGACCAGGGCCCCCGACCGCCACAGGGGCCGCCGCTGCCTGCCCAGGCGCTCCAGCACCCACAGGTTGAGCAGCGGCTGCACCACCAGCAGCGACCCCGAGACCAGGTCCCCGCGCGGGCCCCACGCCCACCAGGGCGGCCGCGCCTTCAGCGTTGCCTCCAGCAGCGCCACCGTCGGCTCCGACCAGCTGCTGCCCAGCTCCCTCGCCACGCAGCCCGAAGTCGAAAGCCCGCAGCGCTCCTCCCGCAGGCAACACAGCAGCGCGGCCCCCAGCGGTCTCCCGAGCCAGGTACGTTTCGTCGGCCACCTGGATCACCGCCGCCATGATCGCGGTCTCCTCATTCACCGTCAAGCGTCGCCTGAACCCGTATAGCAGCCCTGCGTCCAGGCCCCCGCGGTCACGACGAGTGTCCACAAACCGAACGCCCAGGATGTCAGCGCTGTCCCTGCTATAATCTTCTTCGTAGACATCGTGATCAGGTGTGCTGCTGATCAACAGCAGACGAGTCTGAGGCCCAGTTGGCGGATCCTCTACTTGCCCCCAGATCCGACGCTGATGCCATCGCCGCTCGCCGGCGTACAGCACCCACGCCCACGGGCGGACGTCCGCCGGCGGGGCGACCATAGCCTATGGCGGCAGGAGGCTGTCGGACTCGTAGTCGACACGAGCACACGTTCCTCAGGCAAGAGTATCCCAGGACCACTGCGGCCTGTCCCAAAGCGATCAGCGCGTGGAGCCACAGGGCCACGAACTCCCCCAGCCAGCCGCTTGACCCCGAAGAGCTCTCGGTCGATCCTGCCGCGGGATCCTCACTTGGAGCAGCGACGCCAGGAGGCCCAGGGTCGTCAGCTTTCTCCACCACAGGTGGCGGCTCAGGAGGTGTCGAGCTCGGACCTCCGCCGGCGTTCCCGCCGGCCTGCAAGGAACTCACGCCCGTTGGACACTGCAGAAGCGGGCAGCTGGGGCAGTGTAGAGTCGGGCACGGCGGGCACCCAGGGCACGCAGGACAAGGCTGTGTCCGCCACCAATATGCTGTGAAGAGCTGAGTGACAGCGCCCACAAGCCAGAATCCGTTGCGGAGTCCAGGCATCTGAACGCCACAAAAGCTTGAGCATTGATGCAACAACGGTCGCAACGGCGCCCTCTCATCCTGACTCGCAGAGAACACCAGGCACGCCAGAGCAATATACGTACATACATTCCCATGCGCAAGCTCTCTCTCCATATTATTATTATATGTGTATACATATATGTATATATGTGGTTCGCGCCCTTTGTGATGTTGGTGTATTGCTTTGTTGTTGTTGTTTTTTTTTTGTTTTTTTTTCTCTCTCTCTCTCTCTCTCTCCCTCACATCCATCCCAACCTGTCTATTTGGGAACTGCAGACGCATCACTCATTCGCTCCCGCTCGGTTTGCTTCCGCCGTGCCGCACGAAGCTTTGAGGTTGACACCCAGGTAATAAAGATGGCCAGCTCCGTGGCATATCGTCTGTTCGACACTGAATACACTTGCAAACACATGTGATGCTGCAGCATGAGGTCGAGCGATGCCCCTCTTGAGGTCGATGCCTCCTTCCTCAGTCCCGTCCCGACTATTCTCTGTATGTCAATATTTACGCACGCTCGGGAACATGGTGCATATGATGTTACAACCATATTCGAACACTGCCACCAAACTTGTGCGTCATACTTAAGGTCCCCGCTGCGACCCACCCAGAGAGCTTCTGGCAACTTCTGCCAAGTCCCATTGGACTTGATCCCCCTGATGGAACTGCCATGGTGCTGGCGCCAGTCTGGCTATAGCCTGGCCGAAGGGAAGCACGAGCGGGAACTGGCCCTGGGGAAACCGCCGGCCCGGAATGGGCGATACGCCGTCAGGAGATCGACCACGTGCCCCCGATGGCAAAACCGCTACGCACCCGATCCCCCAAAGGAGAGGCTCATGGGCAGGGGCGGTCGACAGGGCTGGACATAAACGCTGCTTTTCGATGTGTGTTTCGTTCTGCTTTTCGTTCTGCTCTACCTGTTTTCCTGTACCTTCCTCCCAAAACGACAAACAAGGCACAGCCGAAGTCCAGCGAAACGGCGTTTAGGTCCAGCCCTGGCGGTCGATGCTCCTCTCCCCGTCGGCCGATCCCCCCCTCTCGCGCCCCCGACCCTCTGTCGGCGGCGACGATAAGGGCGAATAGCCCAGGGGCGGGCATTACACGTATTCGCCCGGGAGCCTCGCCGAAGGCATAGATCATCGGCGCCCCTGGACCTTGCCGTCGCTCGGACGTCCATTTCCCGTGCATTTTTCGGTTTCGTGCGTGGTTTTTTTTGCTCGATGGTCCGGGATGGTCCTCGATGGTTCTCGCCGAGGAAAAATGCACACGTCCGAGCGATGCCAAGTGGATAGTTGTATTGCTCCCCCCTGGGCTATTCGCCCTTATCGTCGCCTCTGGCCCTGACCCCAGCGGCCCTCTCCTCCTTCTCGGCGCGCCGACGGACGCGCGATTCGGAGTCCGAGGAGGAGTCGAGCACCGCTCGCCTGAGGGGGGTCAGCGGCCAGCGGGCCCCAGCACACCCCGAGAGGCCTTGCAGAAGAATCTTGTGCCCGTGGCCCGTGGCCCAGGCACAATGGCGGAATGGACAGAAGGCAATTGCAGAATTGAGGACGAGCGGCGAGGATAACGAACTGGAGGAGGAGGAGGAGGAGGAGGAAGACTAGAAGGATGTCACCCCAATATCGCCATGGACACTCTCACTCTGGAGTCGATCAAGAGGTTTCTTATTCATATCTCCTCTCTCTCTCTCTCTCCCTCTCATTTTCCATATGCTACGGGGAGGGGGGGGATGAGGAGGCGGAGGAGGAGCGAGAGAAGGAAGCAGTGAGGAGAGGCAAACGAGAAGGAAGAGCATGAGGTCCTCGCCGCCTTTTCCTCATCCGCGGCCACCGTCTGCACCGTCGCCCGCCGTCGTCGCCTCCGTCCGCTAGCGTCCGTCAGCGCCATCGTCGCCGTCGTCGCCGATGGTCGCCATCGCCGTCGTCCGTCGATCTCCTCCTCGCCGCCTCCGCCCGGCTGTCGGCGGTCAAGCGGATTTTTGTCCGGTCGAACGAGGAAAAACATCGGCGGGCGAACGAGAACATTTTCCCCGGAAGACCAGGACATTCTCCAGACCGAACGAGAAAATTCTTTCAGGCGGGCAGGGATGTGCTGTTTGATCGAACGAGGAAATTATTTCGGACGGGCGGAGAAATTTCACAAACGCTGGAACAGGAAACTCCTGTTGGAAAGCCCCAGACCAAACGCCACGGATAACCGAACGCATCCAAAAAGACATTGACTTCATCAGCGCCTCCGAGACCCGAACGCCCGTGAGAAACAAAGGACCCTGTAGGCGCAATCGCGTTTCTAGACCCAGCCCAGCATTCGAACCCCGTCTTCCAATGAACAACGACGACGTGACAATGCATAGCGATTACCTGGATAACACACGCTTGTTTCAATCTTGAAAACTCCCCTTTGACCAAGAAATCTCGGCCGCCCCGAAGTTTCAACTTTAGGGCAACGACTGTTGATCGGGCGACCGCCACGTCAAAAAACAACCCATCACATGAAAACGAGAGCCTTCGAACGAGAAAACCTAGGAATACTGAAATTGGAAACTCCTGCCCGAAGCCTTCAAACACCACGGACCGAACGCCCGTGAAAAAACAACGGGCCCTGTAAACGCAATCGTTTCTCTAGACCCGACCCAGCCTTCGAACCTCCCTCTTCCAACACAGAACGAGCACATGGAAATGCAAAGCGAACGCCTGAATGACACACGCCTGTCCTAATTTTGGAGACCCCCCCTTTTCACAGGAACTCTCGGCCAGCCAGAGTTCTCAATGTTAGGGCACTAACCGCTGATCAAGCGAACGCCACGCCGAAGGACAACACATCGCACGAGTACAAGTCACGCGCGCAGAAATGCACAGCGAGCGGCGGCGGCCACGGGCGGGCGGCGGCAAGCGAACGGCGGCGTCGATGGGGGTTCGGCCGAAACCCTTTCCCGAAGAGTCTTCGGCAACACCAAGTTTTCACATGTAGGACAGTAGCCGTTGATCCAGCGAGCGCTGCGCCACAAAACAACCCATCGCATGTTGCTAAAGCCGTCGAACCAGGCTGCTCACGGACGCTGGACTAAGAAACTCCCGCTGGACCCCCCGCCCAACGCGGAACGAAAACCGGGCGCCCGCGAAAAACAACGAGCCCTGCAAACGCAATCGTTTCTCTAGACCCCCCTCCTCAGCCTTCGAACCTCCCTCTGCCGATGCACAATGACTACATGAGAATGTAAAACGAACACCTGACTAGCACGCGCCTGCCCTAAGTTTTAAAACTCCCTCCTCTTTGCAAGAACTCGACCACGCCGAATTTTCCATTTTGGGGTGGCAGCCGTTGATCCAGCGAGCGCTACGCCAAATAATAACCCATCACTTGATAGCAGGAGCCGTCAAATGAGGAGACCCACGGACGCTGGAATGGGAAAGCCCCGCCGAACCCCCTCGAAAACCACGGGGCGAAAACCGGGCGCCGGCGAAAAGAAAACGGGCCTTGAGAGCGCAATCGCTTCTCTAGATCCAGTTCAGCCTTCGAACCTCTCTCCCCCACTGCACGACGACTGCGTGAAAATCGTGAACGTGCAAAGCGAACGCCTGAATAACGCGCGCCTGCCCCAAGTTTGACCCCCCCCCCCTTTTCCTGAAAACTCTCGGCCGCCCCGAGCTTTCAACTCTAGGGCAACAGCCGCTGATCGGGCGCGCGCTACAACGCGCCGCGCGATTGCTGGAGCTTCCGAACGAGGAAACGGACGCTGGAATAGGAAACCCCTGCTGGCAGCCTCCGCGCACCGCGGAGCGAAACCCGAGCGCCCGCGAAAGAACAGCGGGCCCTGCAAACGCAATCGCTTCTCTGGACCCATCGCCAACCTTCGGACCTCCTTCTGCCGATGCACAGCGACTACATGAGAATGCAAAACAAACACTTGAAGCGCGCGCGCCCGCCCTTATTCTGAGCCCCCAGCTTGCCCCGAGAACTCTCGACCACTGCGGGTTTCCAATTTTAGGGCAGCGACCGTTGACCCAGCGAACGCAATGCCGAAGAACAGCCCATTCGCACGATTGCAAGCAACGCGCGCAGAATGCACAGCGAACGTCGGCGGCCGCGGGCGGGCGGCGGCACGCGAACGGCGGCCACGACGGGGGGTCGGCCGCAGCGCGCGGAGCAGGCGCGAGGCGCGTCGGCGCCGGTCAAGGGCAACGACGGGGAGAGATGCAAACGAAGCCGATGGTTTGGATGGGTACTCTTCCCACGAGGTGCCCTTGCAGCCGCGCCTCGCCAGTCCGCCCTCGGCCAACCTTGATGACCTGCCCCGCGCGAGGAGCCTCGACGTGAGCGCCCGCGGGGGCTCGCGCCCTTATCCCGCATCCTCGCCCTCAGTTTCGACTGCGAGCTCAGGGGGGGGCGCGTCGACCCGCGATCGCGCGCCTATCGCCGAGAGGGGTCTGATCACCCCGCCCCGCCCAGGCGCGATGGGATTTTCCATCGACGGGCCTTCCGCAGCGGAAACAACGGCAACTCCTTCGATGCTCGAAGGCGGGGCAATCCTGGAGCGCCCCACTTGGTTGGAGCCCTTGCCCTGGGAACTAATAACTGCGCCCTGCCCCGCGCCGCTGCCGCGAACAAGCTTTTTGAAGCTAGGGCAACTCACCTGCTGGTCGCCCCCGGATGACTGGGGGTCCCAGCGTTCCCCCCAGGAACCCCGAGAGGCGGATCCTACGCGATGGGGCCGCGGAAGTGGAAACTGAAACTGATGAACCAGTCCCAAATTCGAAAACTAGAGCAGGATAAACCCGCCCGCGCCCTCCACCCATTTCCATGTCTAGGGCGGCGCGCATCCAACAGCGCGCGCGATAGCGCCAGAAAACATCGGCCAAGAAAATGTCCTCCCCGATCAAAAAAAAAAACCTTTCCCGCGAGCTCTCGGCCAGCCGGGGATTGCAATTTCAAGGCAGCGACTGTTGATCGGGCGAACGCTGTGCCAGAGAACAACCCATCACACCACACGACGACAGCAGACGTCGAACGAGGAGGCCAACGGACGCTGGCATAGGAAATTCCTGCTGACAACTTCCCAACGTCGCGAAGCGAAACCCGAACGCCCGCGAAAAAACAACGACCCCTGTAAACGCAATCGCCCTCCTAGACCCGACCCAGCCTTCGAACCTCCTTGTTTCCAATGCGCGGCGACTACATGAAAATGCAAAGTGGACGCCTGAATAACAGACGCCTGCCGTAATTTTGAAAACTCGTAGTCTCTACTATCGTTTTCATCGTTGAGAACTGTGAGCACACAAGCGGTAAAGAGCACGAAGCGTCTGCAACCTAGAGAGGATGGATGGCATTGGTCATCTACGCCATACCGTAGCGGCTAAAACAACAGTTGCCCAGCTTACAGCCTTAAGAGCTTGCCGGCTGCAGCGCCATTGGCTTAAGGACAGCGAGTAAGCCCTAATTGCAGAACCGTCGTGCCCACGCGAGCCGTCCAATTCTTCGCCAAATTGCGCTCTGTGCCAGTGCCCACATCTCCCGGCCTGGACTCCAAGCGCGATTTCTCCGACGCCTTGAAATCAGGACAGACGTCTTCGAGCGCGGTGATCAGCAATCTCGCGTGACGGACGCGGTCTGCCTTGAGCACGAACACCGCGTCATCTGCCGAGAGCTCCTCGCTGGTGTCCGTCTCGTTGCTGACCACAAAAGTGCCCACGCCAGCATCCACCGCAAGCAAACCTTGAGGGGAGTTACCAATGACCACCATCGCGGCAAGAAGGTCGCGACGATCCTCTTTGGAAAGATCACGGAGCCATTCAATAGTTTCCTCCGCGACACCACTCCACACACTCTCGATGGGCGGCTGCAAACTCGGACCTCCGATCCATTCACGGAAAAGACCTTCTGTCTCTAGGGTGACCGTTTGCCCGCCGCTCGAGCCCGAGGTGTTCGTGTAGCGGATAGCCATGGCAGCACAAAAGAAGAAGAAGAAGAAGAAACATACTAATAAATAAGGCACCAACATTATTCAACACGAGTCGCGCAGTCTCGGAATCTCTTGAACCAATTTTGAAAACTCATAGTTACTTTCCCGAAGAGTCCTCGACCACCCCGAGTCTTCAGTCTTAAAGCAATATTCGTTGATCGGGCGAACGCTGCGCCAAAGAACAACACAGCACATGATAACAAGAGCCGTCGAAACAGGAAAGACACGGACGCTGGAATATGACTCCTGTGGAAGCCTGCACACACCAAGGGAACGAAACCCGAACGCCCGCGAAGAACAAGGAACCCTGCAAACACGATCGTTTCGCTATACCCCCTCTCCAGCCTTCGGACCTCGCCGTGCCGATGATAATGCAAACTAAAATGACAAAATAATGATGCACAGCGAACGCGTGCGACAATATGATAACGCAACGACAACATGATGCTGTAAAACCTCCCTCAAACTGCAACGACAGCATGAGAATGCGAAACCCTCCATCAATGCAACCTACGAACACCTATGGCAACCCTCTCCCAAACCGCAGCGACACCATGATAATGCATCACGAAACACCAAAATAACACACGCCTGCCCTAATGTTGAAAACGCTTCCCTTGTCCAAAAAAACCTTCGGCCACCCCGACTGTTCAATTTTCGGGTATCGACCGCTGATCCAGCGAAAACTACGCCAACAAACAGCACGACTTGATTACAATAGCCGTCGAACGAAGAAACTCACGGACGCTGGAATATGAAACTCCAGCTGGAACCCCCAAGACGCCACGGAACGAAACCCGAACGAACGCGAAAAAAACAACGAGCCCTGCAAACGCAATACGTTTTCTAGACTCCCCTTCCAGCCTTCGAACCTCGCCCTGCCGATGACAATGCAAACGAACGATTAAACAACAAGACTGCAAGCCGAACACGTACGACAACATGATAACGCAACGACACCATGACCAAAGCAGCAGCGACAACATGATAATGCGAAGCAAACACCCAAACAACACACGCTTGTCCGAAGGTTGAACAATCTCCCCTTGTCCAAAGAACCTTCGGCCACCCCGAATTCCAATTTTCGGGTATCGACCGCTGATCAAACGAAAACTACGCCAAAACACAGCACGACGCCTTGATTACAAAAGCCGTCGAACGAAGAAACTTACGGACGCTGGAATGGGAAACTCCAGCTGGAACCCCCAAGACGCCACGGAACGAAACCCGAACGAACGCAACAAAAACATACCTGTAATCGCAATATCTTCTCTAGACCTCCTTTCCAGCCTTTGAGCCCCCCTCTTCCCATACGCAACGACTATATGATTATTGAAAGCGAGCACCTGAATGACACGCGCCTGTCCGAACGTTGAAAACTCACGCTTTTCCCGAGGACTGTCGACGACCCTGAGTTCTCAGTTTTAGGGCAGCTACCGTTGATCCAGCGAGCGCTACGTCACAAAACAAGCCATCAGTTGGTAATAGGAGCCGTCGAACGAGGATACCTACGGACGCTGCAATCAGAAACTCTTACTGGAAGCCTCCGAACACCACGGAGCGAAGCCCGAGCGCCCGCGAAAAACAGTGGGCCCTGAAAGCGCGATCGTTTCTCTAGACCCAGCCCAGCCTTCGAACCTCCCTCTTCCAATACACGACGACTACATGTAAATGCAAAGCGAACGCCTGCATAACACGCGCCTGCCCAAATTTTGAAACTCGCACTTTTCCCAAGAACAGCCGGCCACGCCAAGATTTCAACTTTAGAGCAGTAACCGTTGATCGGGCGAACGCTACGCCAAGAAACCACCCCCCACATGATTACAGGAACCGTCGAACGAGGAATCTCACGGACGCTGGAACAGGAAACTCCTGCTGGGAGCCTCCACGCACCACGGAGCAAAATCCGAACACCCGCGCAAAACAAGGAGCCCTGCAGCCGCGCCCTCCAGCGATTTCGATGTCTAGGGCAGCCTACACCCAGCAGCACACGTGATAGCACCAAGAGCCAACCCTTCGTCGGTCAAATAAATATCCTCGCTGAGCCAAAACAGATTCCCCGCTAGGACCCGAAACAATTTCCCGGGCCCCCCCGGAGAATTTCCCCCGTTCGCCCGGAAGAGAACCTCCGTTCGACCGGGGAACATTCCACGCTCGGGACCGACGCTCCCGGTTCGCGGCAGGATTCCCTCCTTCGCCTTCTCACCACGCCAGGTCGCCGCCTCCTCTCCCCGTCGTCCGTCCGTCGCTCGTCGTCGTCGTCGCCGCCGCCGCCGCCGCCATCGTCGCTGCCGCCGCCGCCGCCGCCGCCGCGCCGCCGCGAGCCGCGAGCGCCTGCGGCTCCGCGAGCGCTGCTCGCGCCCCGCGCGCTCGCGAGGGGCCATCGGGGCCCCGCGCGAGTGCGCCGCCCGCGCGCAGGCCTCCCGAGCGGCGGGCCCGGCGGGATCGGGCGGCTCCCCGGGGCCCGGGGCCGAGCAGGCAGGGGGGGGGGAGGGGGAGAGAGGGAGGAGGGGGAGGAAGGGGGGGGGGAAGGAGGGAGGGAGAGAGGGAGGGAGGGAGAGGGGGGAAGAGGGAGGAGGTGGAGGAAGGAGCAGGGAGGAGAGAGGACGAGGGAGGGAGGAGAGAGGACGAGGGAGGAGAAGGGAGGGGGGGAGGGGAGGATCCGGGGGGGAAGGTGGGAGGGAAGGGGGGGGGGGAGGCAGGAGGGCCACTGGGAGGAGTGCGCCGGACGAAAGGAAGCCCGGGTGAGGCGCCCCCCAGGCCCGAGATGCCCCCCCCAAGATTGGCGCCAACGGGGCGTGGGGGCCTCCGACTGGGACGCGCTGGCCCAAGTCAGCCAGGGCCATCTCGCGAGCCCGGGCCCGCCACGGAGCAGCTCCCCGGCCGGGGTTTCCGGCAGGGAGGCCCAGCTCCATGCCAGAGGGGATCGGGCGGGATGGGTCGGCCCTGCCCCAAGGCCGACCCCGACACCTGCGCCCCGTGCTCGCGTCCAGAGTCGAGTAGGGGATCGACTACAGAATTGATGTACCCCAGAACTTATGTTCTCGTCGACGCCACGAGATCCATACGTAGAACAGTCCATTGATCCACGGAGCATTGCAGGTCTGTCTCGTAGATTCCACGGGAAATCAAGTTTGGGGCAGGATGAAGAGGAAGAGGAAGAGGAAGAGGAAGAGGAGTAGGAGTGGTGGTGGTGGTGGAACGATCTCGGGCCGAGCGTCAGAGTGACCACAGAGCAGCATTCACCAGGGGGATTCTGCCATGTGCGACCTATCGTGCGCAAGAGATGCGACTAAACGACGGCCCCCCCCCCAGACAGGCGGGAGCCCCGAATTGCCTTCGCTCGACCGCCGTTCACGGCGAGCAGACTGAGCGAATTTTTCACGCTGCGGCCCAGGGATCCAGACCAAACGCGTCCCTGACAGCGTACCCCGAACAAATCGGGAGACACACAGGAATATAGCCAGGAACAACTAAAAACGTGCGGCGTAGGCCACGAGGTCTTTGAAGGAGGGACGAGAAGGTAAAGGAGGCCTCGGAGGAGGAGGAGGAGGAGTGGGACAAGCGACGGCAGCAGCGGCTCGGGCCTCCTGCAGGGCGGTCACGGCACCCACAGCCTCAGTCGACATGGAGGCCGACACCCTCACCGTCGCAGAACTCCCCCTCAGTGGCATCTGCAATCTAGAACTGGTAACTCTCGAACCCGACGCAGCAACCCTCGCACCTGGAGTAGCTGACATCGGTCTCACCCTGGCCATCTGTGTACTCCAGCTGGCCCCCTGTGTCCCCGAACCTGGTATCTGCGAACAAGAGCTGGCTCTTGGCAGCGTCCTTGTAGCAGCCTCCAGTAGATACTCCACGGTGCCCTCACCGTGCTGTTGAAAAGAAGGCGCCGAACACGACACGATTCCCATCTCATCCTGCCGACTGCGTTCAGACACCATCTGTGCACTAACACCTGGTGGCGACGGAGCCCGATGCGCCCTCGAGGAGCAGGCGATCGGGACTTGCGATCTGACGCCCGCTGTGGAAGCCATGACTCGAGTTCTAACTCCACGTGGCGACTGAGCCCGACGCGCCTTCGAGGAGCAGGCGGACGGGACTTGCGATCTGACGCCCTGGGAGGATGCCATGGCTTGCGTTCTGACGCCTCGTGACGACTGAGCCCGACTCGCCCTCGAGGAGCAGGCGGACGGGACTTGCGTTCTAACGCCGTCGGCTACAGGTCGAACTCGTCCAAGGCTAGCTGCAACACCCTCTCCGTGTGAGATCTCGGAGCCATTCCAGGCCTCAGGGTCGCCCCCATCTGGATGAGGCAACTCTGGAGCGACCGCTGCATGTTGTGATCGGACAGGCTGAGGACGATCTTCGCGAGCCCCTCCTTGAACGCCGAACTGACCCGAAAGCCTTTGACCAACATCGTGAGATCGCCCATCGACGAGATACTGTCGAGGCGATCCTGCTGCTCCTTCCACGTCTTGGCGTTGGCCATGCCGACGCGCTCGCCCATCGCTGTCACCTTCTTCGCCACTACCAGGAAGACCTGTACACATGCTGGCCCCATGATGATCTCGGGCGGCTGCTTGTTCTGCGGGTCCTGGTTGAACTCGTCGCGCATCCTGGCCGCCTCCGTGGCGTATGCTCGTCCCGCCTGGAAACCACTCTGAATCACCTCGGCCTGCTCGTCCATCGTCATGGTGACGAACTCTGCCGCCATCAGCATTCTCAGGTTGAAAGAGTTGCCCAGCACGGCTCGCATGATCACTGGCATCAGCCGCGCACATAGGTTCATGTCCATGGCGGGCAGCTTCTCGGGAGCGTCGGCGGAGAGTCCGTGCGTCTGGCCCATCTGCATACGAGCGTCGTCGCGAGCTCCTCCACCGCGTCCCGCTCCTGCCCCGCCGCGCCTGCCGAGCCCGCCGCGGCCCCCTGGAGGCGAGGCAGGTGCCTTGGCGAGCTGCGCGGCGCTCGGGGCGCCCTCGCCCGCAGGCGCCGTGCTGCGCTGCTGGCGCCTGGCACCTCCACGCGGGCGGGAACCTTCCGCCGCCGAGCCAGAGCGGCCCCTGCGCGCTCCCTTGTGCTGACCTCCGTGCGATCGGGAGCGATGGGCCGCCGCCTCGAGCACCTCCGTCCCCAGGCGGTACATCGATCTCACGCTGAGTAAGTGGAGCCCTCGGAGAGTGCCGACAAAGATGGCGATAAAGTTGCTCTCGATCCTCAAACGGCTCCGAATGAAAACAGCAGTATTCGTGAGCCCATGCATCATGACCACCAAAGTGAGTACCCCGTGTGAGGTCAGCAAGAGGACAGAAGAAACTCTCAGGGTCCTGGACAGCGCGGAAGAAGGGCGTGACATTCGGGGGGCACCGACCACGAATCACTGCCTGCGCCGCATGCTCCTGAGCAATCCGACGAGTGCGAAAGCGTTGACGACAGAATATGCACTCGTTCGTGACGATGATGGTGTGCATTCTAGATCTGCAAGAGTGCCCCCCTCCCTTCGCAAAGCGCTGATGTGCAAGCAGCGCTCTCTTCGTATTGAAGGCCCTCCCGCAGGTCGTCCCGTCGTCGTTCAGAAGGTCGCGCGTCCATGTCGCAACCGGTGGTGGGGGCACCTCCAGAGCACCTTCAAGAACCTCAGGAGGAGGCCCGTAGAGCCCAACAGGAGGCGGTATAGCAACGGTCTTGGTTTCAGCCCGTAGCAGTCCAGGATCGAGCGCCAGAAATTGTTCCCGAAGATCCCCGTCCATGAAGAGGGCCCGCACGCAGAGTCTCATATGGGGCTCATCCGAGGGACCCGTAAACAGCCATGACTCAAGCAACTCGGCCTCGGACCGCTGGACCAAGATAAGGATGTCCGACGCGAAGCGTATGGCGTATGCATTCGCGTGCTCGTGCAAGAAGCCCTGTGCACACAGTGCGGGATGAGCATCGAGCGGTAACTGACCAAAGATCGCCCCAATTTCCTGTGAATGCCGTTCGGGGTGTCTGATCCACCTTTGATACTGACGCAGCCGTCTCACACAGAGCTCAACTCGGGCAGGTGCGACTCCGACGCGACGAAAGACCACGGCGTCAGAGAGAGCTCGATATCGAACGACTGCCTTACCTTGTTCATCCAAAACCACCTGGCCCTCCTCATCCTTCACCTCCACCTTCAGGCATGCATCTCCTCCGAGGATTTTTCGAGCGAAGCCGATCAGCACACGGTCGAGGCGCAGCTCCTGAGCCTCCGACAGGACAAGCGTGGTCAAGCCCGACAAGAGGGCCCCCTGGACGATGGCGCCAAAAACGATGCGGGTAAATCGTCAGACTCGATTTTTTGCCCAGAACCTCCCCATCGAGTAGTAACCTCTCCGACATGCCAGGATACGACGCTGAAGCTCTCCCTGTACTCCTCCATTCACCGACGTTTGAATACCTAACGCAATGTTGTCGAACTGGACCTGGCCTGGCAGACGAATAGCACCCCCGAACACCGCAGCATTGTACTCTTTCGACCGAGGACCCACAAAGGAGGGAGAGACACAACTTTTCCCAGCATTGTGAGAATATCCTTCCGTCGATAACGAAGCACTCAAGTGTACATGTGACTGCTCGAGTGTGAACAACGCATTCTTGGCCGACGAGACGATGTGCGTCTTGTTCGTGTCGTCCGCGTAGATCCGCGTCGACAGGTCCACGGGGCGCTGGAGTATAGGAACCCAGGCCGTGCACAGCGCCTCGCTAGGCCACAGCGTACGATCAGGATCAGCGGGCGGCGACGGCGGCGCAATCTCCTGGTCGACCCACTCGGCGCGAGTCTCAGGACGGGCAGGAGGCCGCCCATGCCAAGTCTGAGCTCGAAGAAGATCCAGCCACCGCTGCACGGGATGCCGAAATGTGCGCGCGAAGAAGACCGCCGCGGGCGCGTCGCCCATGAAGGCCCCGCACAGGTTGTGCATCGTCTGCTCCCCGTCGACCCCGCAGATGGTGAAGGTGCTCGTCTCGTGCCGCTGGTTGAAGTAGCACTGCGAGTCAGGCTGAATGGAGGATGAGACAGTTGACCGAAGAGCAGGAAACGTACAGCAGCCAAAGGCGTTAGCCATATCCTCCTTGGACGTGACCGTCGAGACTCCCAGCAGACGAAGTCGAGCCAACAGCACCTCCTGACAAATAAGTGCGCCCTCCCTGCTACGACCCATGTGATATCCATGCTCACGATCGGGCACATCATCATGGAAGCCTCTGGTCAACTGCGCCTTGTACCACAGCACTCCCATGCGACACAATCCGTGAATGTAGCGTCGTGCAGCGAAGCCCTCCTTATTGTTGTGTTTGTCTAAGCCCGTCGCACGAGAGTGATGCCGCACCACAGGCGTCCGCTGCACACGCCGAATATGATGAAATGCTTTCTGCAAAGCTTTCGCACTCAGCTCATTTGAGATCACCGTCGCCTCCGTGCCTAGCCCACTCCTGTCACCAGCTCGCCTATGACGAGGGACAAAATCAGCTCGCGGTCCAGGATCCTCAACTTCGTCTCCGTCGTCGTTTCGAGCCAGGCGTGGTTTCCGATACGCGCCGTCGAACTTCCGATTCGGATCCAGCACCAGCATGAGGATCTCCGACGGGACCGAATGCAGGGGCGCCGCCTTCCTGCGAGGGGCCTTCGCAGCAAGCTCGGTAACCACAGCCAGATCATCACGACCCTGCTCGACGTGCAAGAAGTTGTCGCTGCCGAAGGATGCGGGCGGCGGCAAATCCTCCAGTATCCGAGCCTGGTAATCAGCAAAGTCCACAGGCACCGCAGAGAAACCCCCAGCATGTCCAGGGCCACTGAAGTGCGTACGAATCTCATCCGTCCTGGGCGCGTAAGTCTCAGCAACATTAAAACGCCTACGCCGAGGTCCAGAACAACGCCCTGCAAGCTCATGCGCTAGCTTCCATACCTCAGCATGCTGTCTAGCACCCCAGGCAGCACTGAGTTCATCAATCAGCTGTTCAGTCACTTCATCCTGATGCGCTCGTCGAAGGCGTCGCAGCTTCTTGCTGCACCGTGCCAGCTCCAGACTCGATTCCAGTTCGCCCGCACAGTGCTCTCGAGCATGCCGTCGCTCCCGAAGTAAACGACTGCGAGCCTGCTGATATTCAATTACCGTCGGACTCCGAGTCGCCCGTTTGGAGAAATGACGTTCAGCAGCAGCATATATCGTAGTGATCCACTCCTGCCAGGCATCATCGGGCGCACTCGCATGAAGAAGCAACGTATGATAATCAGGGGCCGCACCGAACTGAGCTTCAACGTCCGCGAGGAAGTCCGCAACACCAACTCCTTTCCGAAGAGCACTCGCCAATCTGTCGAAGTCCCATCTAGTGGTAGCCTTTCGTGCCGAGCTGAAATCGAATTCATACTGAAACTTGACCAGGATAGGTACATGATCTGATAACCCCTTTCGACTGCACAACTTGAGACGAAGATTGGTGCGCTTCATCGCCCCGCAATAGGTGATCGTCGGCATCTGCCAGCTGAAGACGGCAACGTGGTCGATACTGCTCGAGCCGTGGGCGCCGTAGAAGGTATCCCCGATGTTGTAGCACGTCGTCGCGATGGCCACAGTGTGCTTTTCGCAGAGCTCGAGCGTCTGGTCTGCCGCATAGTGCTGCTCTTCACGGGCGTAGGGCCCCGACGAGCCAGAACGGACCCAATCGATGATGCCCCCTTGTCTCCGTCTCCAGCCGAATGAATCATTCAAGTCGAACCCCATCATCAAAGCCGATCTTTTTTTCGACCAAGTGAGAGTTTTTTCAAGCCATTGTATGAGAAGATCCACCGTCGCACGATATCTAGCCTGAGCCGCAGCCGCCGCCGCTGCCTGCACGTGGGACTCGCGCCCCTCGCGCCTCGCACTCGGACGGGGCGGGAAGTACAAGATGGGAATGAGAACATCGAATCGGCCAGACCGCAGACGAAACACAGCAGCACGTCCCTGCAGAGCAGCTGGAACACTAGGCACATCATACACGCCGCGTTGCTTGAACACCCTCTTCCTCAGCAGCAACGCTATACCACAAGATTTGTTGACATGGCGCCCAGCTAAGTATCCGCACCGTACCACGAAGTGGTGCTTCAGGTTCGAGAACGCGGCCGAGCGATCAGGTGTCGCTCGTTCCCCAGTGCTTGTGACTGCCACCACATCAGTGTATTTGAACTCCTCCGAGAGGTCATGCAAGCGCTCGATATCTGCATACTGCGCGTTCCAGTGAACAAACGTGAACATGCCGAGAGCCACTCTCACCCCGCACAGAAGCACAAGAGACAAGACCATCATGTGTGCATGGTGTAAGAGTGAGCAACGGCGGCCTGTGGGGGAGGGCCTGCCGTAGCGACTGATGTCTACGGCGGACGCGGAGCCCTCCAGCCCCTGGAGCTGCAACTCCTGAGCAGAGGGGGCTAGGAGTAGGAGTAGGAGTAGGAGTAGGAGTAGGAGTAGTAGTAGGAGTAGGAGGAGGAGGAGGAGGAGGAGAAGGAGGAGGAGGAAAAGGACGATCATCGCGGAGTTCTTGAGCGTCTTCTGGCGGGGGAAATGCGTGCTTTCGACGTTAGCGACGACGACGACGACGACGACGACGACGAGAACGACGCCCATGATCATGCGGACGGATGGCACGACGGTCACAGGTCGACGCCCATCAATCCTGTAGTCGATCCCCTGCTCGATCGCTGGTCCCCTCCCCCTCCTCCTCCTCCTCCTCCTCCTCCTCCTCCTCCTCCTCCTCCTCCTCCTCCTCCTCCTCCTGTATGGGCGCTCGCTGCCAGCTCGCTGCCAGCTTGCTGCCAGCAGTCGATCCCCCTGCGGGGGGGCGCCAGCGCTCGAAGTGCCACGCGGGGACGCGGAGGGGACCCCGATCCCGCCTGCTGCTCTGCGCGGGGTGGCCCGGCCCGGCGGCGCCGGCGGCCCAGGGGGGCGCTCGAGTGCGGCGAGCGAGGGAGGAGGAGGGAGGAGGGAGGAGGGAGGGAGGAGGGAGGAGGGAGGAGGGAGGAGGGAGGAGGGAGGAGGGAGGAGGGAGGAGGGAGGGAGGAGGGAGGAGGGAGGAGGGAGGAGGAGGGAGGAGGAGGGAGGGAGGGAGGGAGGGGGAGGGAGGGAGGGAGGGAGGAGGGAGGGAGGAGGAGGAGGAGGAGGAGGATGAGGAGGAGGATGAGGAGGAGGAGGAGGAGGAGGAGGGTGAGGGTCGGCGGCGAGCGAGAAAAGGAAATGAGAAGGAGAAGGCCTGCTCGGAAGGCGGCGGGGCTTCTCAGAAGGCCTTGGGCCTTCTGAGAGGCTTTCTGTCTTCGGGGCAGGCTTAGAGAACTTCTCAGAAGGCTGAGGGCCTTCCGAGCAGTCCGAGAAAGCCCGCGCCTTCTCACTTCCCCCCCAGGCTCGCCGCCGAGATGAGTCCTGCGTCTCCAGGATGTATGTTCCTCGCGCGGGTCGCCTGGCCAAAACGCGAGGCTCGCTCCCTTATTCGATCGGCGGCATGAAGTTCGTTGCCGCGTCGCTCCGATGTCGTCGGCGCAGCTGCAAGTATGGCACCCGAGGGGCGCGCGAGAGCCACATTGCGAATCTGCGGCTGTCGAGAGAGAAAGCTCGACGGACGAATGCGGGACGGCAGGCCACGGGCTTCGCGGTAAATGATACGACACAGGCATAGAGAAGACCAGAAGGTCACTGAGGGTACCCTCCCGAAGCGCCGCCCGACCTTTGGTGCCTTGCCACATCGGAGCGACGAAAAGAGACGGGTATTACGCAAGCTGGCACGGCCGCATCACGCGGTGGCCCACGCGGGCCGCCAGCGCGGCACGCCACACTGGAGACGAGCGCGCTGACGCGCGACCTCACGCGGGCAGCTTACGCGCCAGACGACCCCGTTGGTATTGAAGGGGCCCTGGGACACACAAATAAATACACACAAATAACAGGATTCCTCATATTTTCCCATCTGTTCTGGGTTTTTATCTTCCCCCCACTTCCCATATTTTCCTATATTTCCGGGGGAATCGACGATTCATTGTGTCTGTGTGTTTCTTTCCCTACTGAGGTATGCCTCGCCCATCTGGGACACCATGGTGGAGGTCCTCAGGTCCAGCCCTGCACCCCTTGATGTGGGGGCTCGGCTTGGCCCTGCAGCCGCAGCGAGTCTGGACCAAGCGGCAGCGTGGAGGGCCCTCGGCAGCCCAGGACGGCCTCCAAGATGGCTCAAGATAGCCGAACATGGTCCAATACTGAAGGGGCCCTGGGACAAACAAATACATACACACAGTTAACAGGATTCCCCATATTTCCCTACCTAGGCTCTGCCTAGAGGGTTCTTACTCGCTGGGCTTAAAGGGGCTGGGCAATGTTCCTCGCCCCGGGCGGTTCCCCCAGTATCCGCCCCGCGGTTCCCCCAGTTGAGCCCCCGGCAGACCTCCAAGAAGCCTCAAGATATCCCAAGATAGCTGAGCATGGCTCAAGATGCCCTCCGACAGCCTCTAGCCGAGCATGGCTCAAGATAACCTCCGAGAGGCCTCAAGAAAGCCTCCGATCGTGTCTGGATAGGCTGAAGCGTCAAGAATTTGCGATTGGGGGTCGATGCATCCCCCCTGAGCCTATCCTCTCCTAAAATTGCCCCAAACGAAACCGTCAAGCACATCACAGGACGCTCCCAATTGCCACGATCATCACAATTCACCATCACCTCTCAAATCGCCGCTGTCACCATCGTCATCATCGTCGTCATCACCACCATCTTGAACATGGCGGGCGGCGTCACGAGCAACATCACTGCAACCGTCTACAATGATCTCTATCTCGATTGGCCCTTCCGTGTCCACTCCCCTGGCCAGGACTTTTGCCGGGGCGCACATGACGGCGCAAGCGTGAAATCTGTACAATCCACAGTCTGGCCGCTTACAGCCCGTCCCCGCAGCCCGTGCTTCCGCAGCTCCCGACGTTCAACCTGCCCTCCCATGCCCCTCCCCCTCCTCCACCTCCTCCTCCTCCTCCTCCTCCTCCTCCTCCTCCTCCTCCTCCTCCTCCTCCCCCTCCTCCCCCTCCTCCTCCTCCTCCTCCTCCTCCTCCTTCTCCTCCTCCTCCTCCTGGTCTTCTTCCTCCTCCTCCTCCTCCTCCTCCTCCTCATCATCATCACCATCACCATCACCATCACCATCACCATCACCATCACCATCACCATCACCATCACCATCACCATCACCATCACCATCACCATCATCACCACCATCATCATCATCATCATCATCATCATCATCATCATCATCATCATCATCATCCAACTCCTCCTCGTCCTCCTCCTCCTCCACCTCCTGCTCTTTTTATTATTCGTCTTATTATTCTTCTTCTTCCTCCTCCTCCTCCTCGTCCCTCCTCCTCCTCTCCCTCCCCCTGCTCATCCTCTCCCATCCAGCTCCGTTCGAACCTGCCTCCCCCGCCTCGTCGACGCGGCTTGCCCGCGCCAGAGGCTGGCAGCGAGATCTAAATAAAACGATGCCTCTCAGCTACTGCATGCAGGGCACATCGGAAATCCTCGGCTTCCGCTGGGATACTGCTGCTGGGCGGACATAGACGTCACGTCCAACTGCAGCTGTGACAAATATCGCCGTACGAAAACCACCCTGGCCGCTCTCCCCCTCCTTCTCCCCCCGTCCCTTCTCCTCGTGCTCGTGCTCATGCTCGTGCTCCTGATCCTGCTCCCTGCTCCCTGCTCCCTGCTCTCTGCTCTCTGCTCCTCCCGTCTCCCCT
Organism: Prorocentrum cordatum; assembly: GCA_963575745.1. NCBI lineage: Eukaryota > Dinophyceae > Prorocentrales > Prorocentraceae > Prorocentrum > Prorocentrum cordatum. Next base: position 32,441 of record CAUYUJ010019518.1, on the reverse strand, counting down.
CCTCTGTTTTTGTTCCTCCCCTCCCCCCTCTCCTCCTCTGGAGTGAGCAGTCACAGCCAGGAGGGATGAGAGGATGAGGAGTACTGCAGCTGTGACACATGTCCCACTCTGGCCGCCCATTACAAGTGAAAGCCAGAAACGCTGACCTCCCGGCGCGGTCACCCTGCTGAGCGAAGACCGCCAGCAGCGTGCGCACTTGCGCGACAGCAAGCCTCCTGCTCAGGACTCCCAAATGAGCGACGAAAAGAAAAGGGTCGTACACGATATGACACAGCGACCTTAAGCGGCGGCTTACGCGGGCCGCCAACACGGCACGCCACATTGGAAACGAATGCGCTTACGCGCGACCTTACGTGGGCAACTTACGCGCCAGTGTCAGTGAAGACGATCCGGTTTTCTTGCGTCGCTCAAATGGGCCAGGAGCAAAAGAGGTCCCAAGATCCCGCCGCATGGCCGACGCCATCGAGGATGCACTGGCGAAGCGAGTCAGCAGAGGATCGGGCCCTGGATGGCGAATGCGCCGCCGATGCATCGGCGACGCGTGTGCGTTGGATGATATGGCCCCCATCCTTTGGACGCCCGAAATGGGTATTGGAAAAAATTGTACACTGCCCAACAGCACATGTTGTTCAAAACCAACAGCGGCGGCCACCGGTGGACAGGCGGCTGTCTGTCGCAAATGGGAAACGTCCGCGACGACGCCGACAGCGAGACCTGATCGAAGTGAACCGGAACTGCTGTCGGTTCTTTGTGTCCATTGTTGGTGTGATTACTCATTTCTCGATCCTTTCGAAGTTCAGAGGCCCTGGATCCTGGTGCTGCCGCGCCAGGACCTCCTCCACGGTGCACTTCGCGGAGAAGCGGTGCACGTGCACGGGGCCCCTGCGGCCCTGGCGCAGCACCCTGCCGATGGCCTGCATCTCCTGCTCCACTGGGCCCGCGGCGTGCTCCGAGCACGCCGGGTGGACGAGCATCACGTGGCGGGCGCTCGCGAGGCCGAGGCCGCCGCAGCACTGCTCGAACGTCAGCAGCAGGGCGAACTCCTCGGCGCTGCTGCCCGCTGCGAAGTCCGAGAGCGCCTGCTTCTGCTGCCGCGGGTTGCCCGCGAGCCTGAGCGGAGGGATGCCGACGGTCTGCAGACCTCGCAGGGGGAGGCCCCAACCCCCGTGGGGGAGCAGGGAGGCAAGCAACAACTCCGAACGTGCGCGCTGAGTAGACGGCGCGGTCAGCCGAGGGCAAAGCTCCGGCGCGTGCCGCCTGGCCTCCAGAGCAATGGGGAAGCATCCGAAAAGAAGGCCGAAATGATATTTCAGACTCGAACCCCTGCAATCTCTAGGCCAGAAGACACTGGACCACGGATCCCGCGGCCAGGTGGAAAACCGGAGGTGGAACAGTCCGGCTTCGCCCTCTGTTGCTGAAGGGGCAACGATGTGACAACACACGTGCGGGACTCACACATGCACGCGCCGAAAGGCAAAGACCGCTGCGGGATATGTGCCGCATGCCGGGATCTCTAATGCAGATACCTTCGACCTACTGGCTCGTTCCGGAAACCCTGGATACAAAAATGACGCTTCTTGGGGGGCCATCGTTTACGTCCACCAATTTCCGACGGCCTTCCACCTGTGGAGCCGCCGCCGCTTCACTTCCGCGCCTTCCGTCGAGGAAGAGATGCCAACTCATTCGATCCTCGAAGACGAGCCCCCTTCTAACGTGAATGACCCTGCTGCGATCCAGGATAAACGTCCCCTCCGTCGCGACGCGGCCTTATCAGTTTCCACCTGGCCGGGCGACAGCTCCACTGCGTGATGACACCAAAGTTTTTCAGTGCAAACAGGGCGGAGCCGAGCGCAGTAACTGGCACGAGCCTCGCGTGCTTCGGGCGAGGGGCCCCACGGTGCCCTCGCCGAGCTCTCGCCGCCCGCCCGACCCGCAGCCTCACGGCCTCCGTCGGACCACGTCGGCGCTCCCAAACTCGCGCCCCTGCGACTCACAACGCCAGACGGACGGGGCGCAACAGCAAAACGGAAACGCCGCCGCTGCCGCCACCGCCCGCCCACCGGACGCCTTCTGGACCCGCGCGGACCGAAGCCGACGCGCGGCATGCCCACTGCAGCACTGGGCAGCCCTCGCCCCCCTGGAGAGAAGTTCTGCACCGACGCAAGGGGGACGCGGAAAGAGCGCGCTGCGAGCTGCAAGAAGGGATGCGAACAAAGCACCGTGAGCTGGACACGAGCTGGACAAAGAGATGCGGACAAAACATCGTGAGCAGGACAGGGAGATGCGGAATACAAGCACGAAGGGGATGCGGAACAAACACAGAGGATGCGCAAAACCAAGGATGCGTCAGTACACATGCCCTCGTGTTTTCCCCCCTGGGGGCGCCAGCGGCCTCGTAAGGGCAGGCGCAGCGCGCAGATCCCAACTGGGGATGGCGTTGGCGCGCGAGCTTCTCCTCTGGGGAGCTCGGAGCGGCACGGCACCGACGCCCCCACCTCGGGCCCCCTCAAGCGGGACATTGCCAAACAAAGTGTGTTGTTTCCTCATGCCCCCGCTTACCATGCCCGCGTCTGCGGAGCCCAGGGGCATGGCCAAGTCTGGAAAACAGCGTTCCCCGTGCCGCCGCTTGCTGGGACCAGGCCTCCCAGAGGCCTCCCACATGGAATCGGGGTATACGGGGTCGGAGGATCGCATTGCGCCGTCGATGCATCAGCGACGTCGGGCGGGGCCCCACATAGAGCCGCATCGGCGATGCATCGGCGATGCGGCGCGATCCTCCGACCCACTCTACTCCCACCCCATCTGGGAGGCCTGGGAGCCTCTGCCGCCCCAGCCCAGGAGGAGGAGGAGGAGGAGGAGGAGGAGGAGGAGGAGGAGGAGGAGGAGGAGGAGGAGGAGGAGGAGGAGGAGGAGGAGGAGGAGGAGGAGGAGGAGGAGGAGGAGGGGAAAAGGAGGAGGAGGAGGAGGAGGAGGAGGAGGAGGAGAAAAGGAGGAGGAGGAGGAGGAGGAGGAGGAGGAGGCTCGAAGGATAGAAAGACGTCCTTGGGATGACTTTTGGGGTGGGGGGGCGCGGGCGAGCGTCTCGCGCCCCCCCCACCCAGCCCTCGCGGGCGCCCGCTGGAGCGCGGCGCGGTCCTCGCCTCGCGCCACTCGCAGAACGGCGGGCCCCTCGCCAGGAGCGAGCGCCGCGTCTCCCTCGAGACGCGGCCACTTTTTGGTCTCCGGGTCGAGAGCGAGCCTCTTCCGGTGAAAACTGAGTGCCATGGGCCCTAGCCACAGGAAGAAGCATGATATTGAATCCCCTGCAGTTGAGAACGAAGATGGAAGAACACCAGCAACGATTGGACTCCACGACAAGAGATGGTCTCTCTCTTCAAGCCTTGGGCCTGCGAGCCGAATGCCCGAACGCCACCGCAAACCGCAAATTACGCGAAACGTAACAAGCCCTGCTCCACGCGAGGGGTTGCATGAACGCTCCACACACAGCATCACATAGCAACCTACGCCGCGCTCTGAAACGCTTCGCCGAACGATGCCAGGCCACGCGCGTCGCACACCTGCATCACTCAGATCGCAAAAAAAGCCGCGACGACAAGCACGACAGGGAACATACAGTGGATACAAAAGTGGAGGAGGAGGAGGAGGAGGAGGAGGGGGAGGAGGAGGGGGAGGAGGAGGAGGAAGAAGGGGGAGGACAAGGAGGATGGAGACGGACGGGGGAACAGTACACGTGAGAGTAATAGCGCCATGCGCTACATCTGCTCGGTTCACCCCTGCTGCTGCTGCTGCTGCTGCTGCTGCTGCTGCTGCTGCTGCTGCTGCTGCTGCGGGCGACAGGCACCAAAGGAGGGAGGGGGAAGTGGGCCACAGAGGACAACGCCATGCGCTACGTGACGCTCCAGCGATCTGAGATGCAACCGCGCCGCGCGCTAAATGATACGACGGCGCCAAGACGCATGCGGGCGCCGTGCACTCCGCCGTGCTGTCCAGGAGCCCACGAAAGTGGCGACGTTTGCACAATTCGCAACCCCCGAAGGAGCCGCGGGGTCTCAAATGATCCGCGTTGCCCTCACCTCCGCGGCGCCTCCCGGGAGCCCACGAAAGTGGTGACAGATGCACAAATTCGCAACCTACGAAGGAGCCGCGGGGTCTGAAATGATCCGCGTTGCCCTCACCGCCGCCGAGCCTCCCAGGAGCCCACAAAAATGGCGACGGTTGCACAGTTCGCAGCCCCCTTAGGGGGAACCGCAAAATCTAAAACGATCCGCGTTGCCCTAACCTCCGCGGCACCTGCCGCGAGCCCACGAAAGTGGCGACGGCTGCACAGTTCGCAGCCCCCGACCCGAAGGAGCCGCGAGGTCTCAGATGATACACGTTGCCCTCACCTCCGCTGTGCCTCCCATGAGCCCACGAAAGTGGCGAGCAAGAAGGCAGGAGGCAGGGAGGGGGAGGAGGCGGGAGGAAGGAGACGCGCGAGCAGCGCTCCATCCAGAACGAGAATCCAAGCCAAGGCAGAGTTGGGAATTAGCCTGACGAAGGACCCAACCATGTGCAGTTGCGAATTGGTGGCGCGGACGCATGTGGACACCGCCACTGGGGCCTTCGGTGTAGCTGCCTATGGGGCCACGAAACGCTGCCCTGGGCGAGGGAGACGCATGCGAACTGCGCCATTGGGACCTTCGGTGGAGCTCCCTATGGGGCCACGAAGCGCTGTCATGGGCGGGGGAGACGCATGCGAACTGCGCCTCTGGCGCCTTCGGAGGAGCTCCCTATGGGGCCACGAAGCGCTGCCCTGGGTGGGGGAACCGCATGCGAACACTCCGATTGAGGCCTTCGGTGGAGCTCCTATGGGGAACCGAAGCGCTGTCCTGGGCAGGGGAGACGCATGCGAACACCCCCACTGGGGCCTTCGGTGGAGCTCCCTATTGGGCCACGAAGCGCTGCCCTGGGTGGGGTAACCGCACGCGCCCACTCCCATTGGGGCCTTCGGTGAGGCTCCCTATGGGGCCACCGCATGCGCCCACCCCCACTGGGGCCTTCGGTGGAGCTCCTTATGGGGCCACGAAACGCTGCCCTGGGTGCGCGAACCGCATGCGCCCACCCCCACTGGGACCTTCGGTGGAGCTCCCTATGGGGCCACGAAGCGTTGCCCTGGGTGGGGGAAACGCATGCGCCCACCCCCACTGGGGCCTTCGGTTGAGCTCCCTATGAGGCCACGAAGCGCTGCCCTGGGTAGGGGAACCGCATGCGCCCACCCCCACTGGGGCCTTCGGTGGAGCTCCCTATGGGGACCGCTGCCCCCGCATGCGCCCACCCCCACTGGGACCTTCGGTGGAGCTCCCTATGGGGCCACGAAACGCTGCCCTGGGTGGGGGAACCGCATGCGCCCCCCCCACTGGGACCTTCGGTGGAGCTCCCTATGGGGCCACGAAACGCTGCCCTGGGTGGGGGAACCGCATGCGCCCACCCCCACTGGGACCTTCGGTGGAGCTCCCTATGGGGCCACGAAGCGCTGCCCTGGGTGTGGGAACCGCATGCGCCCCCCCTCACTGGGACCTTCGGTGGAGCTCCCTATGGGGCCACGAAACGCTGCCCTGGGTGTGGGAACCGCATGCGCCCCCCCTCACTGGGACCTTCGGTGGAGCTCCCTATGGGGCCACGAAACGCTGCCCTGGGTGTGGGAACCGCATGCGCCCCCCCTCACTGGGACCTTCGGTGGAGCTCCCTATGGGGCCACGAACGCTGCCCTGGGTGTGGGAACCGCATGCGCCTTCGGTGGAGCTCCCTCACTGGGCCTTCGGTGGAGCTCCCTATCGCTGCCCTGGTGTGGGAACCGCATGCGCCCCCCCTCACTGGGACCTTCGGTGGAGGTGGGGCCAAGAAACGCTGCCCTCGGTGGGGGAACCGCATGCGCCCCCCCCACACTGGGACCTTCGGTGGAGCTCCCTATGGGGCCACGAAGCGCTGCCCTGGGTGGGGGAACCGCATGCGCCTACCCCCACTGGGACCTTCGGAGGAGCTCCCTATGGGGCCACGAAACGCTGCCCTGGTTGTGGGAACCGCATGCGCCCCCCCTCACTGGGACCTTCGGTGGAGCTCCCTCTGGGGCCACGAAACGCTGCCCTCGGTGGGGGAACCGCATGCGCCCCCCCTCACTGGGACCTTCGGTGGAGCTCCCTATGGGGCCACGAAGCGCTGCCCTGGGTGTGGGAACCGCATGCGCCCCCCTCACTGGGACCTTCGGTGGAGCTCCCTATGGGGCTACGAAACGTGTGAGAGGTGTGCCGAGAGCAGAGGCAAGGAGGGGGAGGAGGGAGGGGGCAGCGGGAGGAGTGAACGCGGGGCGCTGTCTCTTCAAAACGAAGACCCAACACCACAAGATGGTTGGGAAAAACGACACTGAAATCCGGAGACCTCGCTCGAGGCTTGCCAAGACCGCGCCCCACTGGGCGAAGATGATGCACTTGCTCCGAGGGCCGTCCCGGTCCCGCACCTCCCGCACCTCACGGGAGGCGGGCGCGCCGCTGGTCCCGGCGGGCGGCTTGGCACCGCCAAGTTCCACTGATAACAACACTCCGCTGACTGGGCACTCTGCTATTGGGAACTTACGGCCAGACCGCGGCGCCAGCGATGACGACGACGACGACGACGACGACGACGACGACGACGACGACGACGACGACGACGACGACGACGACGACCACGACGACCACGACGGTGGCCATGGCGGTGGCGCAGGCGATGCCGCCAGCAAGGGCGACGGCGGCCAGGGCGGCGACGACCGCGGCGGGAACTGCAAGAGCAGCGACTGCAAGGACAACGGCGGCGACGGCGGCGGCGGCGACGGCGGCGGCGGCGACGTGCCGAAGAGGCAGCGCAAGAGTGCACGCCGTGGGCGGCTGGAGTCCGCGCTCGCGCCCGGTAAGGAGTGCAAATCCGGAGCTCCTTCTCGTGTTTCCGGCACGGGCTGCTGGAGAGCATGTCCCCGCTCGATTGGGCTTCCTTGGAGTGCCCGGAAGCCGGGAACACACACACACACACTCACACACACACACACACTCACATGGCTGGATCCGCACGCGCAACCTCTGGAGGCCACCTGCTGGATACGCGCGCAGAAGCCCGGCTCACACGGCCACGGAAGGGCCGAGCGCCGGACAAAACTCGGGCCGCATGCGTACCCAGCTCTCGCTCTCGCCCAGGCCGGCCGCACCCTGTGACCGATTCCGGGAACCCTGAGCCTACAAACGCTTCCATCTCTTGGGGGCACATAACTACCTTACTTCCGCTGGCTCCTTCCGCCGCCTTCTGCCGGCGGAGGTGGCCTCGTTTTACTTCCGCCGCCTTCCACCGAGGAAGAGGTGGCAACCCCTTCGATCCTTGAAGGCGAGGCCTTTTTTTTTTTCCGCAGCGCCCATCACATCGCTGGGAGCTGCCTCCACGCAATGCGGCACTCACTGCGTGAACCGACTGGAGATGACTGGAGATGGCGAAGAGACTATCCGCATCATAGCCTCGCGCAAAGGGCCACGAAAGCAACCAATGACAAATGTACGTGGAGCCCTCAGCATTGAAAGGATGAGTCCGCGGGCCATTGCGTGCACAGCCAAGGGTGTCAAACAAATGCCCGAAGACACACGGCCTCATTACAACGGCTGGGTGCGCAGGGCCTTGCCGCTCCAGCCAGATGTCAGAAAATACGCCGCACAGACGGTGCGCGCAAGCGTTGGCCCCTCCAGCCACCAAGGCGTGCACGAACAGGCGGCGGGGACCCGAGAGGCCCAGCAGCCTCAGGAAATCCAAGGTGCGGATCCTGCGGAGGTCGGCTACACGCAAGTGTGACCCTGGGCAAGAGTGACCTTTGCTGCGCGGCCTTTCGGGGGGCCGCGGGGAGAGCACACACCTGGGCGCGCAAGCCGCTGCTGCCACCTCGCTTTCGGCCATCCGAGGGCCCACCCGTGCCCGCACCAAGAGGCCACTCCGGCGAGAGGTCACTCTCTCTCACGTCCAGTCGAGGAGGGGCAGTCCCCGAAGCGGCCCGACGGCCTCAGAGCTATCCGAGGGCCCCTCCGAGGGCCCATCCGTACCCGCACCAAAGGTCACTCCGGCGAGAGGCCACTCTTGCGCCCAGAGTCGAGGCGGGGCAGTCCCCGCCCGAGGCAGAGGCTCGGCCCGCCGGCCTCGAAGGATCCTGGCGCCGCACAGCGCACCGTGAGAGCGCCTCGCCGCGCAGCGCCGCCGCCCTCCCTGCGGCGCTCGCCGCATCGCGCAGGGCTCCACCCGCGCGGACCCGGGAGCAAGTCCGACGCTCGCGCGAGGGGGAAGCCAAGAGGGGAGGAGCGTACAAGATCCGCACTTCCGGCGCGAGAACTCCGAAGGAAAGCCTCGGATGCGGCCCCGCTCTGCTGAGAAGTGCAAGGGCAAGAGGAACGGGAGGGGGGGCGCGCGCCACGAATTCCTGGCGAACGGCTTCGGCACTCGACAAGTGTGCCTCGAGAGTAACGCCTGCAGCTCCGCCGCCGCTGCCACCTCGCTCGCAGAGGAGACGGCGGAGCTGGAGGGGACGGGAGAGAACGAGGAGGGTGCAGGGAGGGAAGGGAGGGAGGGAAAGGGGAGGTAGGAGGCGGGGAGGCCAGGAGGGCGCAGGACCAGAGAGGCCCTGCGCTCTCTGCCCCTGCGGGCGTGCCAGGTGCGCGCCCGGTCCGCGAGTGCCGGAGAGGGGCCCTGGCCCTGCCAGCGCGAAGGGTCAACATTCGGAACGAGACCCAGGACCTCGCGGAAGCTCTGGGTCTGAACGGATCCATTCGGACGCGGCGGGTGCTGGAGCACCCGTACAGCGATGCAGCGGGTGTCGCTACAATCGGCAAGCCTCGGTTTGGCCGTCGCGAACAACAAACTTACACGAATTGTGACGATCCTACGGCTGAGGGTCTTCTCTGGCCGTAATTAAACACGCAGGATGAGCGGACGAAGGAGGAAGACGAATCGGAATAGAAGACTGGCGGAGGCAGGGAGGAAACACATGGGGTGCGGAGAGAATACCTGCACCACAGTTGTGCGTGCAGAGGCCCTCGAGGACAATCGAAGAGGCATGGCCGCGGAAGCCTCGTCAATTGGATTGCTTGCCGCGCAGGTCGCTCTTCGACTCTAGAGGCGGGTGCCGACTAATTGAATGCGCACCGATCACGAGAGACTGGGTCTGCGTGATATTGCCACTCCAGCCAAGGATGCTAAACGCACACCGACACGAAAGACTGCGAGAGCAGGATGCTGCCGCTCCAGCCCAGGGTGCCAAAGATGCACCGATACCAAATTCTTGAAACATTGGGTGCGCAAGTGTAGCAGGTCCATTCCCGTGTGCCCCCAAGAGGCGGAAATACTGCGTGAGATTCGAAGTCTGTCAGACATGAGCATTTCCACAGATTCCCTTCCTCCGAATTAACTCATCAACTGCCTTTTACACCATCCTTCTCTCCCTCCCCCTCCCTCGCGCTGGGATCCCGATCCCCCATGTGTCAGAAAAAATCATTGCATTTGTGTTGATGGGTTCACATAAAATGGAATGACGCGGCCACAGCCAACTCCAAGCACGTGGGTCATGACGCGCCAAATTTCGTGCCGACAACTCATCTGAGACAAGCAGGAGCAGCATCAGCGCTGAAACCTCCACGAGTCTGCGGGCGAAATGCCTCTGACCCAGACTTCGGGCGGGGAGGGAAGGAAGAAAGGAGAGAGGGGGCGCGATGCATGGGCAGGAGACGAAGAGAAAAAAGGCGAGCACCTCGAAATCAGACTCATGAGAATTCGTGAGATGCGCGTCCGTCACGGCGTCATGCAAGCATTCTCTCGAAACTTGGTGGCATTGAGTCGGGCACCTTGGAAGGACGCGCAAATAAATGTGACGCGCGCCCGCCTTGTCATTGCTCCGTGGTGAAGCCAGTTACCCCAAATCATTAATGTGACCCTTTGGTCTCATGGCGCACTTTCGTGGCCCAAGGCTCTCCTCCCCCGCCCTCCCATGCCGTCCGCCCGTTGCCGCCTCCCCCCGCTGCCGTCCAGCCGGCATCCAGCTGGCATCTGGCCGGCGCCGGCATCCAGCCGGCGCGACTGTCGGCGGCGCCTCAGCGGAGGTCGCCATCGATCGCGTACCTGAGCTTGAGCACCAGGCGCTTCACCTGCCGCGCGCAGACCGTCTGGATGCTGCCGTCGCGCATCCTGACCTTGCACGACGCACTGGCGGTGTCCACCATCAGCACCCTGGCCCTGCAAAACTCCCCCTGCGCGCGCCCATCGGAGGCCCCCCGCACCGTCACCAGGCAGCCCGGGCCGACCGAGGTGCCGTCGAGGCACTCCACGCAGGAGGCCCTGGCGGGGCCCGCCGAGCGCGCCCTCGCCCCGCCGCCGCGCGGCGGCCCCGCCGCCCCGCCCGCGCGACCAGCGGCCGGCGGCGGCACCGCGCCGCGGGCCTCCTCGCTCGGCCAGGGCGGCGCCGCCCCGTGCGGCCCGCGGCCCGCCGCCGCGCGCGGCGGCGGGGTCCACGCCCTCGCCGCGGCCGGGCCCGCTCCCGGTTTGGCCAGCGCGGTGGAGAGCTCTGCGCCGGTGTGCCCCGACGGCACCCGCGGCTCGCAGAGGTCACGCTCTCCCTCCGTGCGGGACCGCCGCTCCGCGCGCTTCCTCCTCAGGAAGCCCCCGCTCGGCAGCACGGGGTGGCGCCTCTGCAGCGGCTCGCCGGGGCACGCCAGCGCCGTGGCGCACGAGGAGGCGGAGCCCGTGCCGCTGGACGCGGCGTCCGCCCCCGACGAGACGGACTCGTCGCCGGTGTGCTGCGGCCACGCCGGCTTCCCGAGGCCGTCGTCTCCGCCTCCGGCGCTGCCCCCAACACCATCGAGGCCCTCGTCCAGGGGCGCGCTGTTAATGATGAGGCCCCGGTCCAGCATGGACCTCGGCACCTGCGGGGCCTCCGCCAGCCGCTGGAGCCTTGCGGCCGCGACAGGCGTCCGGGGCCGCCGCGCGGAGCGGCGGGCGCTCCTCGGGCTCGGCTCCTCCTTGCCCACCGAAGCACCGCCGAAGATGAAGGGAAAGATTGCCGTCAGGCGCTCGGGCGAGGGCGTGTGGTCGCCGCTCGGAGACAGGGCCCCCTCGAGGATGTCGTCGCCAACAGGGGGGCCGACGATCACCTCCAGGGCGTGCTCAATGACGGAAAGGCCGGGCATGGCGCCGCTGCCCCGCCCCGCAGTCGCTGGGGCGCGCGGGCGGACGAACCCGGGCCTTGGCTCGAGTAAGAATGGCTACGGACGGAGGCGGGGCCCTTCTCGGAACGCCTCATGCGGATCCAGCTTCCTTCCGCTTCTGAGCGCCTGCCCCCGTCTCCCCCCGCGCGGACTCCCTCTCCTCCCACCCGTTCTCTGGCACGCCTCATGTGTACAGCCGCTCCGTATCATAAGGATGCGCGGTAAGAAACAAGGGCCTTGAAGGGCCGTGTTCACGTTACTTCGAACGAGGTTGGCCAGCAAAGTTCGCTAACGATGGGCCGAAGGAGCAAGGATGCAAGGGCACCCTTGGGACAATTGCCCATCCTTACTATGCGGGTTGACTGTATCCTCGCGACACGTGAAAGCGAAACTCAGAAGACGGCGAGCTTCGGGCCCGACGAGTTAGTCACGAAAGACGACGAGGCCGCACCGGGCGAAGTTAGTTAGCGAGAAAGCGAAAGCGCCGAGAGGACGCAAGGCTGAAGTTAGGATCTCCGCATGGTAGCAGCATGGTCCGTTCGTGCATTCCACGTCCTGATCTATCGCGCTGGCAGAGCAGCGCGATGTCACGCGCGCCCCCCAAAAAACACCAGGAAGTGCTGCCACAAAGCGGAATCACATGCGTATGATAATCAAGATGAGCGCGCGATTCAATTGCGAATGCGATTCAGACTGCGGGTCCGAAAACGGACGCGACATACCAAGTTACATTGCCAAAGGCCAACCTGAGGTAATGGAATTGGCATTGCCCATATGATTTCGTTTTTGTGCGAATCCTGCGAGCCAACACAGATGTTGTCATTACTATTCGCGCAGCTATTTTGTGAATGTTTTTTATTTTATTTTGTGTTGGTAATCGTGGTCGTATTCCCCGCTACGTGTATTGTCGGATGAAACCAGTACTATTGTTTTTTCACCACAGATGGTTTATTGCACGAATGTTCACGACATTGCGCATATTCGCATGAATATGGGCATCGTTGCGTACGGCACGTTACCGTCATAGCGCAGACTCAATTTAATAGTAATATTGGGTGCGGGTATGACACCATATTGGAACATTATGCTGTTTGTGTTTTAAGATGAATGAAACGTAATAACAACATAGTGTATACGTGTATACCGTGAGTTGGGATGATGTCTGGTTGTCCTTATTGTTCGTTTCGTAATGTTATCGGCCCCAACAAAAGCCGACATGCTGTCGGCAGTCTGTTGGGGCCGTTGCAAAAGGGAATGGAGGTCCACCACCTGGGATGCGACGAGCTCTTGAGCCTGGAGCTCGCGAACGTACCAACATTCTATGTCAATCGTGCGATTCGCCAGTATATCCAAGGTTCCCCAAACAATGTTTGCACTCAAGGTTTTTCATGTGTTCTCTAAGGAGGTGGGCCTGGGAGCGCAACTACCGGCTATGTTGTCACCGTCGCCGCTTCGTCGCCGCCTGTCGTTTGGGCGTGGGTGCTGGTCTGGCGGTGCGCCGTCGCCGCCCCGTCGCTGCCTCTTCGCCACCCGAGATGCACCACGTAGATTGCACAACATAGATTGCACCACATAGCTAACACCACATAGATTGCACTACATAGCTTGCACCACATAGATTGCACCATATGGACAGCATCGCAGCTATTGCACCACATGTTTTGCACCACGTAGCTTCCACCACAAACCTTACACCACATAGGTTGCGCCACATAAATATGGGCGCATACATCGCACCACGCATATTGCACCACATAGGTTGCGCTACATATACCTATTGAACCACATACATCGCACCACATGTGTCGCACAACCTTGATGGCACCACATAGATTGCACCACGTAGCTCGCATCTCATATATTGCACGACATCGGTTGCCCCACGTGCATACATACCACGTGCCTTCGGTACCGAAACCATTGAATCCCAGTGGGCGCGCGATTCATAATTAGGTGAAGGCACGGTCGCATGGGACAAGTTCAGGCGACGGCGGGAATGACTAAGCGAAGCGCAGAAAACAATAGTTAATTGTTAGGAAAGCGAAAGCGGAAGCGAAGCTCCCCCGAAAAAGTTAATAGTTAAGAAAGCGAAGTCGAAAGCGAACCGCTCGGAAAAAAGTTCATAGTTTCGCTCTCACGTGTCGCGGGGACAGTATCCAGCTTCCTGCCAGGAAGAGGGGAGGGGGAGGGGAGGGGACGAAATTAAGCGGCGCAGGGCCCGGCTAGTACTGGGGTGGGGGACCGCCTGGGAAGACCTTCGGGTGCTTTCAGTTTTGTGCTTTGTCGCTTTTGTCGCTTTGCGTGTTTTGTTCGTTGCTCTGCCGATTGGGTAGTTTATATTAGTTTATTGCTTCTTTTTCTTTTTGCTGGCCTGGGCCTGGGCTGGGCTGATGCCGGGCAAGGGGGGGGGCCAGCCTTGTGCCCACGCCTCTCGCACGAAAGAGCAGGGGGCGCAGCGGTGGCCCAAGCGTAGAGCTCGGCCCAAGGGTACCCCGATGCACACGCGCGTCAATCTCCACCAACACCAAATGTCCCGCTGACTGCAGGTGACCAGACTCGAAATGTCTGGCCGCCCTGGCTCGCTCGAGACGCCTGATCGTGGCTGTGTCTTGAGGCCCCGAACTGGACCAAAGAGGGACGTCTCGGGTCTTCCGCCTTGAATGGAAGTCAGAACCCCACCCCCCATAATCATCAGCCCGACAAGCGAAGCCGATTCGTAAACGCACCCAGGGAAGGAATCGAAGAGGGCAGAGCGATTTACAGTAAACGCCCAGGGCCGTTCAGTAAACACCTATTGTTGGGTCTGGGTGGCTTTTCCTCCCTTGATTCAAGGGGCCAGGGGCTGTCAGAAGTGGTGCGGGCGCAAGGTGTCCCCAGCTCTTCGAACCGCTGCTGAGCCCCATGGGCCCTCCGAGCATCGTGAGGGGTGCTCCGGGGACCATCTGGGCCTCCGCGGAGATCCCAGGGACACCTTGGGCCAGGGACAGTTTTGGCAACACCCGACACGAGAGGAAGAACAACTACTGTACATTCGGCGGCGAGCGAGGGGGGCAAGTGAGAAGGAGAAGGCCTTCTCAGAAGGCGGCGGGACTTCTCAGAAGCCCTCGCGCCTTCTGATCCGTTTTCTGTCTCTCCAGGAAAAGCTCAGGACACTTCTCAGAAGGCTGGGGGACTTCGGAGCCTTCTGAGAAGGCCCGCCCCTTCTCACTTCCCGCCCTCGCTCGCCGCCGACACAGAGACAAAAACTCTTGGAGAGGTCCGCGGATATCTTGGGTCGGCGCTGAACCCCGCTTCACTGCAGCGCGGAGCGCGCAAGGGGCTGCGCTGGAGGCGCCGCCAAGGGGGGTCCCAGCGCCGACCCAAGAAATCTGCGCGGACGTCCCAGAAGTTTGCGCTATGTGCCGTTTCCGGCTCTCCGGCGAAAAAGGGGTCCTCGACAAGGTGCTGCTGCCAGAGAGCACCTCCGCTGCTGCTCCTGAGCGGGCACTCTCCTGATGGGGATTCTGAGGGGGGGCGTACAAGGGGGTAGGGGGAGGAGGGCAGGCTTCTTGGAAAGAGGCTGCTTCTTAGAAGGCGCCAGCCCTACACCGAATAACAGATAAGATCCACGCGTTCTAAGAAGCAAGAAGCCCTCCCCCCTCCCCCTGCCCCTTTTCGCGTGCGGCCGAACGTGAGGGAGGGACCAGCTCAGTAGGGGAAGAATCGAGCTGGAATCGGCCATGCGTTATCGATAGATTGGCGATGGGCCCTCGATCGCGATACCGCGGGGTCCTGGGCGGTGTGGGCTATCGGGCCCTCATCGGCGCTGCATCACCCCCCCCTGGGCCCCCCCCCCCCCCCATGCGGTCGGGTGTTCTTGCATAGCGTGTCGCCGCAGCGGCCCCGGCGACACGCTATGCCCTGCGAGCGGATGGCGTGTCGCTGCGCTCCGCGGGCCGGAAGGTCGGGAAACGCTCGGGACGCTGACGCCTCGGGACCGGGAAGCGGACGGCGTGTGGCGCCGAAGCGCGGTGGGCCAAGACCGGCGGAGCGACCCGCCACCCACGAGCTCCCGACCCTCACGTCGCACCCGACCTCCCCAAAAGCACGAGCCCCGCCACCAGGCGGCGATCAAGGCGGGGGCACCCTCTCGATCACGGCGGCCGTCTTGCTGCCGAAGCGCGCCCGCAGCGGGCTCGCCTGCGGCGGCGCTCTGCGCGTCCCCCCACTCGCCCCGTCGAGCGGTGGGGCCGCCCCGAGGGAACACGCTGGCTTCCCTCCTCCTCCTCCTCCTCCTCCTCCTCCTCCTCCTCCTCCTCCTCCTCCTCCTCCTCCTCCTCCTCCTCCTCCCCCTCCTCCTCCTCCTCCCCCCTCCTCCTCCCCCCTCCTCCCTTCTCCTCCCTCCCTCCCTCCCTGGCCGCCCGCGGCGCACCGGCTGCCAGCGCTCCAGGGGCCATCCCGCGAGCGAGGTGGCCGCCCCAGGCGCCGCGGGGCGCTCGCACTGCGGGCAGCGGCCTCGACGGGGGCGGCGGGGGCGCTCTGATGCCCCCCGCGCCCGGGAAGTTCGGTCGGGAGCTTCAGGGCTGGACCTAAACGCTGTTTTGGTGGACTTCGGCTGTGTGTGTGCTGTTTTTCGTGCTGGCAGGGCGGTACAGGAAAACAGGCAGAGCAAAACGAACAACAACACGAAACCAAAACGAGAAACAACGCTCAGGTCCAGCCCTGGGGAAGTTTGGGCTAGCCCCGACCCCTACTAGGGCGACGAAATCCGTGCATATCCACTACCCCCTGGTCGGGCCCTTCCTGGGCCCAACAGCGGTGTACATGCCACGTGCTCCTGGCGTGGCCAGAGAGGCGTATGCACAGCTCCTGGGCCCAAGAAGGGCCCGACAAGGGGGCAGTGGATCGGAGGCGAGGGGGTGAGATCGCAGTGCAACGGAGAGCCCCCCATTGGGAAATCGATTTTGGTTTCGTATTCGTGTCGTGCATGCGCGCGAAGCGAAGCTGCGTGGGTGGGCGAGAGGAATGAACCCTCCTCTGGTGAAGGCGCCCCCGGGCCAAAAGACTGCGCCCCCATCTTGCCCAGCTGTGCTCAGGAGCATCCGGCAGTTGTCCAGCCAGTGTCCCGTCGGTGGCCCGTCGGTGTCCCATCATGAGATCGATAGTAACATCGATCGTGGGATCGATGGTGAAATCGACGAGGAATTCGATACTGAAACCGATAGTAAAACGGATCGTGAAATCAATCATGATGTCGAAAGTGATATCGATAAGTGATGGGAAGAGCGCGTTTCACGGGCGGTTGCCTTGGGAACAATCGGCGGCGCGTTTCGAACTGGGGGGTGGGCTACTCCCCTGACGCTCGGCGCCGCTGATCAGAACCAGGGTCCCCTCCCCACCTATAAACCCCCCCCTTCCCGAACCCACCCATCCTCCCAAGGGGGTGGGGGGGGGTCCAAAACTGCCCCCCCCCCGGCGCCCGCGCCGGCGCCGGCGCTGGCGGCCGCCAGCAGCGCCGACGGCGGGGACGCAGCGACGATGACCAGAGAGGGCCCAGGGGGAGGGGGGGGGGGTCTAAACCCTTCCCCCCCGCGCCGTCGCCGGCGCTGGCGCTGGCCAGCAGCGCCGACGGCGGGGACGCAGCGACGATGACCAGAGAGGGCCCAAGAGGCCGCAGAGGGAACACACAAATCGCCATATCGATCCCTCACCCCACAAAAGCCACCGAGAGGTCCTTAGGAAGGTCCGCGAGGCTGCACATGCTCCTCAGACGCCCCCGAAATCCTTCTGACGAGACCTCGAGAGGCATCCATTAGAACTCCGACCCAAAGCCAAAACACGGTGGCGGGAAGAGCCGAAGGCCACACAACCACCACCACAACCACCACGAACCACCACACCACCACCACCACCACAACCACCACAACCACCACCACCACTATCACCACAACCCACTACACCACCACCACCATCACCACCACAAACGCCATCACCACCAGCACCACAACAACCCACCACAACCCACCACAACCGCCACCATCACCACCACAAACCACAACACCATGACCACCACCATCACCACAACCACCACCACCACCACAACCCACCACCACCACCACAAACCACCACACCACCACCACAACAACCATCACCATCACCAACCACCACCACCACCCACCACCCACCACCACCACCACCACCAGCACTACTACCAGCAGCATCACCGACACCACCAGCACCACAGCCCACCACCACCACCACAAACCACCACACCACCACCACCATGAATGACCGCCACCACCACTACCATCACCACCAAACCCCTTCAACCCACCATCACCACCACCACCAAACCACCACACAACCACCACCACCACAGTCACCACCACCACCACAAACCACCACAACTCACCACCAAACCACCACCACCACCCACCACCAAAACCGCCACCACCACAAACCACCACACCACCACCACCACTACAACCACCACCGCCGCCACCATCACCACCACAACCCACCACCACCACCACCACAAGCCACCACAACCACCACAACTCACCATCACCACCACCACCCACCCACCACCACCACCACAACCACCACCACACCACCACCACCACCACCCCCACCACCACCCACCACCCACCACCCACCCACCCACCCACCACCACCACCCCACACCACACCACCACCACCACCACCACCACCACAACACACCACCACCACAACCACCACCACCGCCAGCACCGCCACCACAACCCACCACCACCACAACCACTACCACCACCACAACCACCACGACAAACCACCACACCACCACCGCCACCAACACCGCCACCTTAAACCACCACCACCACAACTACCATCACCACCACCACCAGAAACCATCGCACCACCACAACCACCACAACCTGCCACCACAACCACCACAATTACCACCAACTCCACCACCAACCACCACACCACCACCATCACCACCACCACCACCACCGCCGCCACAACCACCACAACCACCACCACCACCACCACCACCACCACCACCACAGCCCACCACAACCACCACCACGTCAGAGAGGCCCCAAGACGCGCCCAAGAGGCGCCGATGAGGCTTCACAAGTGTTTTTCAGAAGCCCCTGGAAGCCCTCCGACGAGACCCCAAGACGCATCCATTAGGACTCCGACCCAAAACCAACAAGGCACGGCAGCACGGTGGCGGAGCGTCGTCGTCGTCGCCATCGTCGTCGCCGTCGTCCTCGTCGACGCTCGCCGCCGCCGCCGCCCGCCGCCGCAAGCGCCAGCGCCGGCCCAGAAAAGGAGGTCGTCGCCCCCGCCGCCGTCGCTAGCCGCCGCCGACGCTGGCGCCGGCCCGAGGAAAGAGAGAGAAGAAAACTAGGGGGCGGGGGTTCGAAACCCCTCCACCCCCCCTCCGTCACGGGATGGGGGAGGGGGGGGCGTTCGAACCCCCCCCCTCCATCCAGAGGGGGGGGGGTCCGGTTCCCCCCCCTCCTCCAAGCGACCACAGCACGCGCTTTTCCGATAGTGCAGTCGATCATGAAATCGGTATCGACATGAAAAATGAGATCGGCAGTGAAAACAATGGTGGGAGCGATATTGCGATCGATCGTGACATCGGTTGTGAGATCGATAGTGCGATCGATCGAGTTAGATCGATCGAGTGATATCGGTCGAATGAAATCGATCGTGGGATAAATAATGATGTGTCGTCGGTGTCCCGCCGTCGGCGTCCTGTCGGTGTCCCGTATTGAGATCGATTGTGAAATCGATAGTGGGATCGAAAATGAAATCGATTTTGAGATCGATAATGAAATTGCCCCCCCGAACCTCCATTTCACCCGAAAAATGGTACAGGTATGTATCCGACTCCGTGCCTGCAGCACGCTGAAGCGTGAAAGAATGCCAAGTGCGGTCTGGCAGGGTTTCTGTAAAAGGCCCCCCCCCTCCGCGGGACACAGGCTGTCACCTGCACCCCCCCTACCTACTTTCGGGGGTCCCTGGGCGGCCATGGCAACCCCTTGGGGCTGTCCAAAACTTCCATGACGGCCCAGGAAGCCCACCCAGGCCGCCAATATGGCCCAAGATGCACACAAAACTGAACCAGGTGGCCCCGAAAGGGCCCAACGTAGCGTCATGACGGCCCACGACAGCCTGAAGATGGCTCATAGAGGCCGCAAGACGGTTCCAAGGGGCCCCAAAAGCAGCTTCCAGAGGGCCCGGATGAACAGACACCAATGGTTCTCTTGTGGTGTTTCGTCGATTTTATTTTACTGCGTTTCTGGGCTTCCGTCTGCTCGTGACGGCCTACCAAGACAGCCCAAAAAGGGCCCTAGACGGCCCATTACGGTTCTCAGAGAGCCCCAAGCTGGCCCAACAGGGCCTCCGAAGGATTCGAGACGGCCTTCGAAAGCCCCTTCGATGGCCCTCGACGGCCCCAAGAGGCACTCCAGACGGCCAGGAGGGTCCCAAGACGGCCCACGAAAGCTCCAAGACGGCCCGAAGGCCCCGAGACAGCCCAGCGGGGCTCCCAAACATACCGCACAAGAGCCCAAGACAGCCCCGACACGGACTTTCATTGGAAGCGGGAAAGTCGCACTATTACTTCGAAGGAGCTATTTGCTACAAGAAACGAGCCTTTTAGTAAAGTGCTGTTGCTCTGTTGTGCGACAGCCGCGGCGGCGCGTCCGAATTGCCGTGCCACACGTCCTGCGCTCGCGCCCTGAATTTCCCATCAAGGAGCATATACAACTCGCTGAAAACATGTCCAGGGATCGCCGCGACCCGATGCTACGCGACCCTGGTCACTCGAGCAGTTGCACCGCGGGGTGAAATGGCAGGGGAGACAGGAGCCCCCCTCCCTCGGACTGGGCCCTGGCCCCACACCCCCAATGCTTTACTAAGGCAGATCGCGGCCTTTACTAAAACGAAGAACTGGCTTACTAAAGCGAAGGAACGGCTATACTAAAGCGAGGAAGCGGCTTTACTCAAGCGAGAAAGCGGCTTTGGGGAAGGCGCGCCGCTTAATACATTCCGAAAAAAACGACGTTCGACTAAAGCAAACAGGGAGCTTTAATAAAGCGGAGAGATGGCTGGGGTAAGACTGCGCGCAAACATTTCGCCCCTCCCATACAAGCTGGCGCGGGGTTCCAGGAACGAGGGCGGGGCGCAAGCTCGTCCGCGGGCCCGGGCCCTGACGCCGCCGTCGCCGCGACGATAATCGTAGCCGCCGTCGCCGTTGCCGCCGTCGTCGTCGCCGTCGGCGCTGGCGCCGCCGTCGTCGTCGCCGTCGCCGTCGTCGTCGCTGCTACGCCCGTGAATTCACGTTATTACCAGCGGCGGGTCGCGCGTGGCCCCGCGCGCGCCACTGCGCTCGCATGTCCGTTCCTCCGACGGGGGCCCAGGCGGACGTCGTGTTTTTTCTTCCACCCACAACTGTTTCAACGTTATAGTGGGGAAGTTACGCCTCTGATTTCAGGTGCTCAAGTGCGCGGTCGAGGGGCGGAGGCAGAGGAACAGAAAAGAGGATAAGGGAGAGAAGGAGGAGGAGCAGGAGGAGGAGGAGGAAGAGGAGGAGGAGGAGGAGGAATAGGACGAGGACGAGGACGAGGACGAGGAGGAGGAGGAGGAGGAGGAGGAGGAGGAGGGAAAGGAGGAGGGAGAGGGAGGAGCGCAGGCATGCTGCATAGTCGCGCACTGGCCCCCGCGGAACCAATCTACAGTGGAAGCCCCTATCTGCAGCGGGGCGACCGAAGCAAACAGCAGCCTGCCGCCCGACAGCGCCCAGCTGGAACGACATTGAAGCCGTTGGAACACCAATGGAGGCCTGACCACGGCTATCTCCGCCACCACCATCAGATAAGGAAGCCCCCAGGGCCTGAAGCCTCCTGGGCACATTCCTCTACCAGCGCCCCCACTGTATTGTAAATAATGCAGCAAATGTTCCCCCCGCTTTTGCGGCCCCCGCGTGCTTCCAACGCAGCCGTTCCACTGCGAATTTCTGCGCATCCCTGATTCGGGCAACTCGCGCGGCACGTGCTTCCTGGCAGGAGAGACCCTTCTAGAAAACTCGTAATCTCACCACCTGCAATGTTTTCTCAACGCATCCACAACTTCGTAAGCCATCGTGTAAGCCATCGTCGAATTGCGGGTCACCTCGCTTGTACGCACCGCTTCAACTCTTCCTTCCATATCGTCTCCATTCACTTCGATGTTATCATAACGCCGTCTACATTCGCGCATGACTGGGCAAACGTATCACCGAACTCATGCCTCAAGAAATTCCGTTCGCGCTCCTGCTGGTACTCGTTGATCAGTCGGTTTCTCTCCCCCCACACAAGATGCACGGAGAACCCGCTATTGCCACTCATCTTGCGTGTCTCCGCAAACTTGCCGTTCAGCTGTCGAACGCGGTTGTCGCAAAGGGCCTCTGGAGGGACGCATATCAGCAAACGTGATCTGCTCAGCGCCATGGCGACTCCACGAAAAATGCAGAGCGCAGGATCTGACGGCTGCGCGTTCGCGATGTAAGCGCGCCCTCCTAACGGCCCGCGCAAGAACGGCTGATCGCTGTCGTGGTCTACACAAGACCCAGCGACCACAGCGCGCGGGGATACACTTTGAGCCGCCGCAGCTATGGACACACACTTGAGAAATAACGGAAACGCGCTGCCCATGAGTCATGGGCGCCCCTTTTTTAACTCCTTCACCCTGCTGGGCGATACCTTGGAGAACGGCTGTCACATTACTTTGACACACGTTCCCGGCCCATGTCTTCGACCATGCATTACACCTCCGGTCCGTCCGAGATGGCCCCGCAGGCGAAAGAACGGCAGGGGCGAACCAACAACGCCGCCCAGTCTAGCCGCCTGGGCTCGGGAACATGCGATTACAAACTTGACACATGTTCCCGCCCCTCTGTGCGCCCCCGCCACGCTTCCACCGCAGCAGCTCGGCTGCGTGTCGCTACTTGCCCCTGATCATAGCCAAAGGGGCCTGGACGTCCATTCTGGGTGGTCCTTTCCGGCTGCTCCTGCGACATCTCCAACGAAGGACCCATGGGGGCCCATCCGGAAGGAAAGAACTTCTGGGGCGCGCCGAGGAACCCAGGGGGTCCAATTTCCGCGGAGGAAATAAAATTCCTGGCGAAGGGTTCGAGCACGGGGGATACCCCCGCCTCAAATTCCTGAAGAGGAATGAATTCTCAGCCGCGGGGGTGCCCGCGCGAGGGCCCCCCCCAGCGTAACCAGAGGAGGAAAAGCGAGAGAGCCCACATCGCAAGTGCAATGCAGCAACAATCTAATAGTGGTTGCACAAGGGAGTTGTGCTAGTAATACGGAGTTGTACCAGGGAGTCCTACTGGGAGTTGTACTAGGGAGTTGGCCCAATACTCGGGAGTTGCGAATGGAATTGCACTAGGGAGTTGCACTGGGGAGTTGTACTAAGGAGATGCACTAGGACGTTGTACGAATACTCGGGGGTTGTACTAGGGAGTTGCACTAGGCAATTGTACTACAACCCGCTGGATTAAAAATTGGAGACCGTGGGGATCGAGAAAAACGCGGTTGGCCTCCCGTTAGGCCACGGGGCCCCGGGACAATGTTGGACTCGGGGCCGATTCAGGAATTTCGGATGCATCTCTCACCCCTTTTAATATTATAACAATTATAACAGCCAAATGGGGTCAGCGTCTGAAAATGCGAGTCTGCCTGAGACTTCCGCAATACAAATTTCAGATCGCCTTCCAGGGCGATCTGAAAATTTGCCGCGGCATCTGAAAGTAGCGATTTCGAGTGGGACTTCCTCCGAAAAAATGTCCGATCCATCTCCATGCCGCTTGAGAGCAGCGACATCGCCTTAGAATTCCTCGCAGGGTATTTTCTGACCGCCTTTCACACCGCTAAAGAGTGGCGCCTTGGCTTGGGCTGTCCTCACAACCGCGCGTCTTGTCCACCCCCCCGTCGCCGTTCCTCCGTTCGGGCCACGCCTCTGTCTGGGAGTTACTTGGGATCGATCGACGGTCGATGCTTGAGTTTTCTTTCGAACCCAGGGGGTGTTCCCTGGCATTGTCTCGATCACCACTTTTTAATCCAGGGGGTGGTAGTACCACTTGTTCCAGGAAGTTGTACTACTTGTCCCCCTTGCACGGCATGACAATGTGCTCTCTAGGAGCAACTGCACGCTAGTGCATGATAGTACCAGTCGTTCTCAAATACGAGTGTACGGTCGTCAGAAGGGTTCAGGGGTTCCAATGGCAACTCGCGCGCGGAAGAAGAAGAGAAATCCATGCGCCGCCAGGGGTCCCGGAGTTAACGGGTCGCCGCGAAGGTTGACCCCCCGCGGAGAGAAGAAAATAAATCCGGCCAGGGGGTTGGGGGGTTCAGGCATGAGTCGCGGGGCTGATCCTGCGACGCCTCCTGGCAATTCCGCGGATCCTTCGGGGCGGAGAGGGCCCCTAGATGACACGATGCGTGTCGCGCAGACTGACCCCATGACGACACGATATGGCCGCCGCGGCAAGGGCACATTTGCCAAAGCATTTAAATCATATTCCCGCCTCTTTCATCGACCATGTTACACCTCCGATAAGTGCGAGATACTCCCGCGGAAAAAAGGATGGCAGGAGCGAGCCACCAACGCGGCCAAAGCTAGGGCATGGGAGCATTCGTTTACAACCCTTGCCACATGTTCCCGCCTCTGTCTGCGCAGCCGAAATCCAATTCACAACCCGCCCCAGTTCAGACCGCTCGGCAAACTGCAACGGGGCGTCAATCCCCACCCGTACCGCGACGACGAGGACGATGTCGAGTTCACGACGCGTACCAATTCAGACTAGTCGTCGGTATTGCGCTGCTCCTAAACTCAGTCTCCTTCTTGCAGCGATGCTGCACAGGCACGGTGGCGGGGTTTGCCGCAGGCAGCTGGATAGATTTCGTCGCTCGACCTACCCCACCAACCATCGATTCTCCCGAACCGATGGGAGGCAAGGGCAGCGGAGCTCACCACGTGCTCGACGAAGGCCGAGCCCTGGCCCCGCCGCCCGTCGAGTGCCCGAATCGTGGATCGGCGACGGCACGGCCGGGAACTTCTGCGGAGCGCGCAGCGTGTCGCCGCGGCGTCCCCGGCGACACGCTATGCTCTGCGAATATCTGCAAATCGACGGCGTGTCGCTCCGCTCCGCGGGGGGGGGAGGCTGGGAAAGGCTCCGGACGTGGACGCCTGGGGACCGCGATAGCGTGTCGCGCCGAGGCGTGGTGGGCCAGAACTGGCGGAACGACACGCTATCCTAAAGCTCCCGACAGCAAGACGAAACCAAGACTGGGACACTATCGGAACGGGATGAAGGTTTGATCCCTGAGCTTCGGTGGCTCTGGAGGATGTATCGGGCGCAACCGCCGTTCCAGAGCGCTCCGCGGCGCTCTCGGAGCGTACCGGAGCGCAACGCTTTGGCACCTTTGATCCCGGTTCCAGCTCCGCCTGTTGAATGAGGGGGCAACTGTTGGGAGGTCTCCGTCAGAAAGATGTAGGGGCCATTGAGCTGGATCAGCCCGGATGAAGACAAGGATTCGGCTGGATTGAACGGGATTCCCTTCAGGGAGGTGGTTCCGCTGCCCCATCCCCTTGGATTTGGAGGGGGTAATCCGCGAGGAGTTAGACCATGTTGGACATCCCACCCTTCACTCTATCCCCCCTTCACCTTCTTTTCCCTCCACCCCCCCTCCAGCGCCCTCCGACCCCCTCCCCCTCCACCCCCCCTTCGCCCCCCCCCTCCACCCATCCCCTCCGCCCCCCCCTCCAGACCCCCACCACCCCCCCCAAAGTTCCCGAAAAGCTGCAGACAAGCTTCCTCCTCCTCCTTCCTCCACCTCCTCCTCCGCCTCCTCCTCCTCCTCCTCTTCATCCTCCTCCTCCTCCTTTTCCCTACTCTCTCCTTATCTTGCGTTTCCTCCTTCTACTTCGGACATATCCGCGAAGGCAGATGTAGTTCGCTCCTGGATCGCATGCTGCTGCACATCCTCCACCAAGGCAACTCGCCTGGCGATTATTCTGGGATGAGCCGTGCTCTGGCACACGCGAACAGGCACGTCATGCTCCGAGTGCGCTCCGCCGCCGGCGGTTTCCTCCCCTCCCTTCTCCCCTCTCCCACGCCTGCTGTGCCTGATTTGGACTCGTAGTGCCCCTCGGCTGCCCCGACCGTGTCTTGGCTCCAAGTCGCCGCGACCAAACACCATGGGGCTGATCCGCCGGGGATACTTTTTTTGATCGCGAGCGACGCGCGCAGCCGCGCGCCGTCAAACAGGTCGTCAAGCGAGAGTCAGGCACAGCGCAATTGCCGCTGGCGACGCGCAGGACAAGAAGGCCACAAAGGTGGCGAGAATTAACAGGCGAAACTCTGCCGGGGATACTTTTTGGTCAACGGCCTCGTGAAGCGGGTCAAAAGGCGCCGAGTCCCGAAAGAGGACACCTAATCGCGTCGTGATTTGTCACTATGCCCAAATCTCAGGATACGCTCAGGAAGCCAGAAGCGCTACGGGCCAGTCCAACACAGTCAAGCAGCCTCCTAACCACAGTTTGTTTTGTTGTGCTCAACAGCTCCCCTCCACCGAATGCACGTCACCTGACGTCCCAACCACAACAAGAGACAGGAGGATCGGGACGAGGAGGAGGAGCTTGAAGAAGAATGATAATGATAAACATTTTAATATACATGAGAAATATAAGATTCATAATAAGAATCAGGAGAATAAGAAGAAGTGGAGCTAGGTAGGGAAGGAAACGATGAGCCGCGCTAGCGGGGAGCAGATTCGCGGGTCTGCACCTCTACTGTCATCCATGGGAAGCCTCATGATGCTCACCATGTTCCTGCGCACATTCGCAATATTATCGCGAGGAGCGGTATGTGTGTGCCTTGGCTGAAACCATCCACATACAACACAATAACATGTCATATATTTACGTTGCGTCGGGAAGCATCACATGACTGAATGAAACATGGTTTTCCCACCTAGTACTGAGAATCATGTTTGGAGCCGAAGTGTAATACCCAGGGAACGTAGGGCCGAACCATTCCTTCCCCTTGCTCCCACCTCGCTTCCACCTCTCCCTGGCCGCCTGCCAGGGATACTGAAGCATCAGGGGGGCCAACAAAAACGATACCTGGAAAAAGCCATCCGCCTGTCCCTCCCTCCATCTTCTCCTCTTCCTCCTCCTCCTCCTCCTCCTCCTCCTCCTCCTCCTCCTCCTCCTCCTCCTCTCCCTCCCACTTCTCCTCCCTCCTCCTCCTCCTCCTCCCCCTCCTCCGCCTCCTCCTCCTCCTCCTCCTCCTCCTCCTCCCTCCTCCTCCTCCCATCGGGCACACGGTAGCATGGACTTCGGATCCGTGGATCTGGCGCGTGGGCGCCAGATCGACGGATCGTGGAATGTACCACAGAGCACGAAGCCGGTGCCGCCCGACTTTGCGACGGAGCGCGTCGAATCTGTATGGGAACAGCACACCACACGTCGCTAATCCACGAGCCTTCATCCATGTCTGCGTTTCCTCCTCCTCCTCCTCCCCATCATCATCATCATCATCCTCCTCCGCCCAATATCCTCCTCCCCCTTTCTCACCCTGTCCCTCCCCCTCCCCCTGCTCTTCCCAGGTGAAGGAGGAGGAGGAGGAGGAGGAGGAGGAAGAGGAGGAGGAGGAGGAGGAGGAGGAGGAGGAGGGAGGAGGAGGGAGGAGGAGGAGGAAGGAGGAGGAGGAGGAGAGAGGAGGAGGAGGGAAGGAGGAGGAGGAGGAGGAGGGAGGAGGGAGGAGGAGGAGGAGGTGGAAAAAGAGGAGCACGGCCGAACGCGGCGCCTTCGCTGAGGGGGTGCCGGCCCAGGGGGGCAAATCTGGCGACACATCGCAGATGGATCGGCGATGGGCCCCCCATGGCGACACCGCTCCGTCCCCAGCGGGGTAAGCTACTGGGCCCCCGTCGGCTATGAACATGCCACCGGGGGGTCGGCGCGCCCATCCCGCCCCCCGACGCGGCTCTTGCAGAGGGAGAGCTGTCGAATCGGCTACACGCAGAGATTGGCCTTTTCTGCACGGCTTTTTGGGGGCCGCGGGGGGACTAAACACAAGCGCGAAACGCGCTACGATCGCGTCGCGTTGGGCCCGCACCGAGGATCGCTCTGGCGAAAGGTCACCGTTACAGTGCGGACGCGGCCGCAAGGAACCCTCGCCAGGAACCCAGCCCTGAAAAACCCGCGCGCACGATACACACGGGGGGGGGAACCCGTAGTACCCTGAACGCAGCAGCCTTTTTCAACGGCCGCGGAAAGTAATTGCGCAGCAAGCGGAGCAAAGAAACCCAGGGCACCCTGACGAAAAGCATCTGACTTCTTGATGCGCGTCCCGACTGTACGTGTAGTCGACCGAAGCAGGCGCCCTCGGCTGGATCTCGGGGGCGGCCAAGAGGGGGCGTCCAAGAGGGGGGGGGCGCAAATCATGGCCGGTGGCATGGGCGCGGCCCAGGGGGTGCCGGGGACGTCTTGAAATAAGACGCATGACATCTGTGGAGATATCATGGCCCCTGCCATGTATGCCCCCGTCATCACCCCCCTCCTTGCCGCCCCCGAGTGTACTCGACCGAAGCCGAACACCCAGCGGGTGCCGAATACCCAGCGAGGGGATCGGGTCTCGTAAGGAGGGGGGCCTCTCACGTGAGCGGAGAGGAGAAGAGGAGGCAGCGCCCCGCGTCTCCTCCTCTCCTCTCCTCCTTCCTCCTCCCCCTCCTCCGGGGGCGCGCAAACATGGATTAGCGATCCATGGATTTGGCGCGCGGTCGCCAAATCCATGGATCGGGGGAAGTGCCCTTCCCAAAATGCGGCCGGTGGCGCCTCGTTCGGCGGCGGAGATCCGCAATTTCCTGTGAAACTGGCACCCGTCGCTAATCCATGCCCCCTTGATTCATGTTTGCGATCGCCTGACTCCTCCCCCTCGGCCGGATCGGGTGCCGAGCATTATGTCGGGCGTGTCCCCCTACAGGGGGATTTTCGACGAAAAATGAAAAATACCCCCAGAGTGCCCCAAAGGGGTTAAAAAATACGGAAAAAATAGTCCCCGGACTATGTTTGGAGCATTTTTGGACTATCTTTGGGGGTATTTCTTATCTTTCGCCGAACATCCCCCTGTAGGGGGACAGGCCCGACTTAAGCCGAGCACCCAGCGGCGGGCCCGCCGGTCGGCTGCCGAGGCGGGCGCCCAGCTCCGCGGCGGCCCTGGCGGCGCAGGCCTGGCGGGCAGCGGCGGCGCCCCGGGGCGCCAGCGTCAGCTGGGCCAGGGCCTCCTCCTCCTTCTCCTCCTCCTCCTCCTCCTCCTCCTCCTCCTTCTCCTCCTCCTCCTCCTCCTCCTCCTCCTCCTCCTCCTCCTCCTCCTCGAGCGGGCCCAGACGGTTGAGGGGAGAACTTGAGCAACACTCCCCCCCCTCCCCCGCAGTTCAAAGTTGGCACGCTCCTTGAAGACCACTCGGAGGCCAAATCGGAAGACCTGAAACCAGCATTGCAATTGGGAGGAGGGGGGGAGTTCAAACCAGATGTTCTGCACGAGTGCTGCTTAATCGTTTCCGACATCTGGATCTCCGACGATACGATGGGCAGTTTATTCGATGCGAGCGCTTTTCCTCGATCGTAGCTTTAAGTCAGGCGTGTCCCCCTACAGGGGGATTTTGGGCGAAAAATAAAAAGTACTAAAACAAATACTCCCAAGTGATCAAAAATAGTCAAAAACCGTCCCCAGACTATTTTTTGACTATTTTTGAATATTCCCCCTGTAGAGGGACAGGCCCGACTTAATCTTAGCCTCCCAGGCTCGTGATCGGGCCCTAGGGCCATCGAAAACGGATCTGGGACGAGAAGCTACCCCCAGTGAAGGGTTCGTGACCTCTGGGGCTGCGCTTTGGCCATGGGCCCTCCTCCCAGACTTCCGCCGTTCTGAAAAAGTCAAAACAACAATTTGTTGTTGTTGTTGTTGTCGTTGTTGTTGCTGCTGCTGCTGTTGTTGTTGTTGTTGTTGTTGGTGTTGTTGCTGCTGCTGTTGTTGTTGTTGTTGTTGTTGTTGTTGCTGTAGTTGTTGTTGTTGTTGTTGCTGTTGTTGCTGTTGTTGTTGTTGTTGTGGTTGTGGTTGTGGTTGTGGTTGTGGTTGTGGTTGTGGTTGTTGTTGTTGTTGTGGTTGTGGTTGTGGTTGTGGTTGTTGTTGTTGTTGTTGTTGTTGTTGTTGTTGTTGTTGTTGTTGTTAATGTTGTTGTTGTTGTTGCTGTTTTTTGGCGTCTGGGGGCCCTTGCCGGGCCCCAGGACCGTCAAGCAACTATCCGGGAAGGAAGGCTGGTCCCCCAGAAGTGGTCCAGAACTCTGGGGACCCCGCATTGGGAAAAGGTAGACGTCGGAGATATGGGCTGTCATCAAGCTGACTTCGGCGGCCTTCGGCGGGGTCCAGCGGTCTCCCGTGGTTCTTGGCGCCAGCGGTCTTCTGCGCGAGAGCACAGGCTGCGACATGCTCGGTCTCCAGTGTTCGCGTTTCGCAAGGGGGTCGGTGATAGACTACGCTCTCCGCCACCACAAAGGAGGCTCAAACGCGTACAGACTGAAGGTGCTCGAAGGTTTTCTCATCTTCGCGCCCTCGACGCTGGCCTCCCCTTTCTGTTCCCCTGCGTCCACTGCTCTTCCTAAGAGGCTCCAAATCTAACCTCCAAGGTTGACAAACAAGCGTTCAAGACGGATGAGAAAGCATCGGGAATGGAGCTCAGAACCTCCATGTTGTAGGTTTGGGAGTCTCCCAGTCGGCTAGGTAGTAGAGATGAAATTGGGACGGGGGCCTGGAAGGAAGGAGAGACCTCGCTCTGGCGCTACCCCTGGCGTGGAGCTGGAGCCGAACCGACCCTCGACTGGACAAGTAAGGCAACTGTCTGCCTCGTCTGGGCTCGCACGGCTCAGCAGCTGATTCCATAGTGCGATCGCGAGAGAAGCCCAAGGAGGCCGAATCGCTGGCAACAAGGGAATTCAAACCTGCTACAACCGGGGACGCGACAAAGAAAACGCTGGCTGGGCGGAAAGGTACAGTGGAGGCCCGTCCTCAAGACACCTTCCACAAGAAACCCAACCCTCAGACCCCAGGACGTCCATCGATTTTTGGTGTGGGGACGTCATGCCTTCCATGGCAAAACCATGGAAGCCCAAGAAACCCAGGGCACCCTGGAGGCAAGCAGGGTGTTTCTTGGCATGGGCCTCCACTGTAAGACAAGACCGACACTCCGATTAACCGTGCGACCGGTAAAGCAATCCAGCTGCAGAGCGGACCACACTTGTGAACGTTCCATACGGAGATGCCCGCCTCCTCCTTCGTTTCCTTCGCCCGTCTCCTGCTCCTCCCGACGGCTGGAAATTTCCAGAATCCGCCTCCCTGTGAAAACATCCCGAACCAACGAACACCGCCGAAAACCTGCGAAAGCGCTTCAAGACCTCCGAAATCATCCATCCTCCGCTTTGCCTCCTTCCGCCCTCCTCCCTCCCTCCTCGCTGCTCCTCCTCTAGCTCCTACCCCCCGTGGATTTTCCGTTCAAATTCCGATCCTCCTCCTCTTCCTCCTCCTCCTCCTCCTCATCATCATCATCATCCTCCTCCGTCTCGGATTTCAACCGGAAAGTTTGGGGGAGATCTTAAAGGCTTCTCAGCGGTGCTAACAAATTCTTGAAATTTATGGGGATACTCTCCTCCTCCTCCTCCTCCTCCTCCTCCTCCTCCTCCTCCTTCGCCTCTTCCCCTGTTCGTCGGTGCGAGCGCCTTTGGGCCCGCTTCCTCCCCTAAGGGCGAGGCCAGGGGTGCCGATTGCCTGCCATTGCGGCCCGCCTGCGTGCGGTGTGCACCGCGCAATTCCTGGACCCATGACTCCATGACTTCATGACTCCATGACTCCTCCTCCTCCTCCTCCTCCTCCTCCTCCTCCTCCTCCTCCTCCTCCTCCTTCCCCTCCTCCTTCTCCTCCTCCTCCTCCTCCTCTCCTCCTCCTCCCTCTGCGACATGGTGGCAGCCTGAAAGCTCGGTGGATGTTGGGCGCTACAGTGGCGTGCCAGTGGCTGATGAGCCCCGACTGGGAGCAGCGTGCAGGAGTGAGCTCTCTTTTTCCCTCTCGCGCCAGAGCCGCCCATTGCCGTGCCAAGCGGGTCTCCAGGATCTGGTACGATGTGAGTGTCGATGTGCGGTCAAACTGGCCTGCAGAACGACAACTCACGAAACGGATGTCGTGGTGCTGTCGAGGCAGCCGAGCTTTCTCGGTCGGGTCACGCCTGGCCACCGCCTGGGTCGCCTTGTGCGGCGGAAGGCGGGCTCGGGCGTTCGCAGCTCCCTCTCCTCCTGCTCCTCCTGCTCCTGCTCCTCCTCCTCCTCCTCCTCCTCCACCTCCTCCTCCTCCTCCTCCTCCCCGCCGCTGACGCCCCAGCGGGCTGGCGCTCGAGGGAGGGACGGAGAAGAGGCGGAGGAGCAGGAGGCGCCAGGAGGCAAGGCGCGTGGGCCCCAATAATATACACCACCACCACGTCGATTCCTCCCCCCTCCTCCGCACTCATCTTCCTCTTCTCTTTCCTACAAGCCTCGTCAAACATATCCAGAAATGGAAGTCGAAATCCTGGAGCGCGATGCTTTCGGGCACTTGTCAGAAAACACGTTCTTCAATGCTGAGAGGGTGGGGTCGGTTTTTAGACGACGCCGCGTCCGAGTCAACAGACATCCGTCAGCATTGGAGCAGCGCTGACCCCACAATCACCGAATACAGAAGTCTTCTGTTTATCATTGACGAGCCTTGTAGGAGAGGAGGGGATGAGGGGTGGTGGTGGTGGTGGTGGTGGTGGTGGTGGTGGTGGTGGTGGTGGTGGTGGTGGTGGTGGTGGTGGTGGTGGTGGTGGTGCTGTAAACCTTTGGGCCCCGTAAGGAGGAGGATGCCGAGGATGCCGACGAGAGAGGCTGAAAGGAGCCGCCGCGGCGCCTCGTGGAGCACGTGGCCGCAAGGCAACACCACGGCCTCGCGCGGCGATGCGGCGGCCAGGCAGCTCTCGCACTCGAGGGCGGCGCCTCCAGGGGGCCGCTCCTGCTGCTGCCGCTGCTGCTCCTCCTGCTTCTCCTGCTTCTCCTGCTTCTCCTCTTCCTCCTCCTCCTCCTCCTCCTCCATCCTCCTCCTCCGCGGCCGCCCTCCTCCTC